>VUQG01041451.1:0-19669 GCA_015106755.1 Etia nguti | reverse complement strand
ACCTTCTTTCTTTTTTTAAAAAAAAAAAAAAAAAAAAAAAAACCTCTAACCCTCTTAGGGTTTTATGTTCACTCATATTGTGCATTATGTGCATAAATCCTAGACAGCAGCTTGTCTTCAGACAATCAATGCATGACTTGTGCAAGCAAGGACTTTGAATGGCATCTGGAACTTCTGAAATTCAGCACAAAGCATTTGCTGTATTACATTATCAGACTCTATTGTCAGTAAGTAATGGAGTGGGTCCCTGAAATGGCAGCTGTTTTGATGTTGAACAGGATCCAAATAGGATTCAGAACATGCTGTCCTTATTTTCATCCATTTAAATGGTCATTGCCTTATTCATGGCTACATGTGGTGTCGAGTTATCAGGACTTTATTAATAACAAACAGTCGAAAAGAAAACACAAGCTGTGGAAGCAGGTTTCTCTGTCTTTGTCAGTAACTTAGTTAAGTCTCAGAAGCCGAAAAGTTTTTCTTGAATTTTTTTCATTCCAAAAAAACACCACAGAACCCTTTTGGAAACCACCTGAAGAGTTCCACTCAGTATTTCATCACCACAGATATTTACCAACAATCATCAGTGGCACTTAATGTCCTTCAGGTACATGCCGACATTAGTCTGTTTGAATAGTCAATATTTTAAAACCATAGACATTCTCCCTTGGTTTAAACTATTAGACTTAGACCATGATGAAAAGGATGTTAAATGTTTAAAAGAATTTATTTTAACAGGTTCCAAATGCAGAACTGAAGATTGATTTTGACCTTAATTACACAATATAATGTGTGAGGAAAAAAGCTAATTAGATTCATTTTTAAAAACCACAAACACATTTTCTGTCCAAAAAATGCAATTTACATTTTGCTTTCTAACACACGCGGGTCCTCAAAATAAACTGACTTTGGATTATAAAATCACAACACAATGAGACAAAGTGATGTTGGTACAGCAGATTCCTGCTTTTTGTTGTTCCATTAACCCAACAATGAGAAAAAACTTACCCAAAATATTCCGGTAAGTTTCACAATGCAGTAAAAATAAGCAAACCCTTTTAAACCACAGCTGTAGCTAACATCATTTCACAAAGCTTGTCTAAAGCTATAGGAGACAGTGGGGAGTAGTTTGAAAGCTGGAGTCGGCCCTTCACAGCAGCAGGGCAAGGTCACCTCCTTTCTGCCCTGTATCAAATGCCAGTTGACAAGAGAAAAACATGCCTTCACTTCTCAGACACTTAAAAGAGGTACCATTCAAGAATTTAGTAGGGCTACTGCTCCTTTTTGATGACGCAACACAGAGTAAATACTTTTGCTAGAAAACTTTTGACTTCTATTGAAACATTTCTTTAACATATACGTGTAAACCTGGGAACATATTTTTATGCATGTTCATTGCTCTGAGAGTATTCATTCATTCATTAAATAATACTAGTAAGTAATAAGAATGATTAGGAACCAGCTACCATCAAAGCTAGACTTCAGAAGAGCAAAAGGAAATGGATGAATGGCTTGAAGAACACTGAAGCTTAACAATGTAAATAAAGCATTAAAAATCTGATAGCCTTTCTGTTTGGGGTGGCTGTAGCTCAGGAGTTGGAGCAGATCATCTACTAATTGGAGGGCCAGTGTTTCAATACCTGGCTGCTTCAGTCTATTGCCAAATATCTTTGGGCAAGACACTAACCCCAGGCTGATCTCCGATGCATCCATCGGAGCATGAATGTGTGTGAATGTTGGATAGAAAGCATTTACTGAGAAAAAGCATAGAAAAAAGTACTTTGGTGAATAAAGAAAAGTGTATAAAGTGCTTTGAGTGCTCAAGTAGAGTAGCAAAGCAGTCCATTTACCGTTACAATCTCACTTTGTCTGTTGACCAATAAAAAAGAAACACACAAATTTCACTGTTTGCGTAACATGCATCCAAACTAATTAAATGTGAGGGCTTTAAGATCCCTTTATTGAAATTTAGTGTAACATGACATATTAAATATGAGCTGCTGCTGCCTTATCCTCATATGCTCTACGAAGGAGGGATTGTATTTGTATGGGAGACAGCAGCAATGACATTTCCAGGTGGCTTTACTGATGGAGGAAAGACAGCGAAGCAAAAGGATTTAAAATCTTATTTGAATCACTTCTATTTATATGCAAAAAAAAAAAAAAGCTTTAAATAGCCTAAAAAGGATTCATATTTTGCCAGTAAATTCTTCAGATTGTTTCCCACCAGAGTGACTTTCTATCTGCTATTTCCAAACCACCAAAGTGTCAGAGAGCTGTAATGGGTGACTTTTTGCAACATTAACTATTTATTGGAATTCTGAGCTGCACCTTAAAAGTCCCACCCATGCCATCCATTATCCTTGAGGAAGAACAATGCATGGATGTGAACACAAATTCCAGGAGAGAATGAATTTGAGTCCATTTTTCTCACCTGGCAATTCATTTGTCATCCTCAGAGCCTGAGGAGCGACTGCTACCTCCCAGGTCTCTGATTAAACAGGAGAGAATTAATAACAGATGTCTGAGGAAGGGGAGGCTCTGCCTATTGAAAAAAAGTTCCTTTGGAAAAAAGGGGTAAGCAATAAGCTACAATCTGCAATTAGAGTAAAAGAACATGGCACCTTGAGCCATAGTATATTTGCTGTGTCACAACAGCTTTTCCCAATAGCTGTCTTGTTGTTCTAAAGAAACCTAGTAAAGCTAGACTGAACCAGGTGGAATTGATTGAAACTGAATTGGAAGAAACTGATTAAGAAAAATCTTTTATTAAGCTATTAATTCATTTGATCCTTAATGCAGTCACATATTCACACATACCTTTACTTTGAACTGCCACAAACGAAAGATGCAGTCATATTCTTTCAAGCTAAATCTACAGTATAATAAGTCTGTAATTTATACCTATACATAACTTGCCCTTTAAATGCATCAGAGATTGAAGAAAATGGAACATTCGAGGTGCATGCTGGAAGCCAAGGTAACGAATTCAAGAGAATCTTTGATTACCTCTAATGTGGTTATAGGTAATGGTGACCTGTCTCTAAGGAGCCAAGCCAGAGCTAAATTATATTTCAAATCCATTAAACCTTACCTCAGATCCATGATTTGCTTCCAGCAAGCAGCTACCCAGGGCAGCAGGTAATTGAATTTCAAACCTGACACCAGGAAGCAGATAGGCCCCTGAGCTAAGTCCTCTGCATGAGGTGGAATACTGTTATGCATAAAGTCTTGATTTATTTGTGCCTATCAAATCTTGTAATGGGCTGGTTTCTGCCATAGAGAGGAATAACCCCATTTGTTGAAACAACACTTATGTGGAAAAATTTGATTGCCATGACCAACAGACATAATGGTTATTAAATTTAGGGAGTTAAGCCAACTCCAGCTGCACATGAGACTTTAAGCGGATGGGGGGACATGCTTAATTTAAAACTGAAGACCATGTTATGCCATGCTTTCATAGATCTGATTCATTTACACCTTTCTGCTAAACTAGATTAGAATCATCAAACGCTGAGGATATTCACTATTTATATTTTTGAATGTGGGCTAAATTTACCAAATTCCATCATTAAATATCACATTTCAAGTGACCCCAGATCACTTATTAGACTAGCTAATGGATCAAAAGCAGAGGTAATAAAAACATCAAATAAAAAATTGAGATCCTATTGAGCAGGATTTGAAATAGAAAACCACCTCCATAAGGCTTTAATTCAGCCTGGTGGCAGCCAGACTGAGCCACAACCTTGATGTGCTTAATTGCTTACAGTGGGCTGAACTCCGGGGGAAACTGGACAGTTAATCGGAGGAGCATGCACTCAGGGAGAAGTATTGGCTCTTCTTTCTCCTTGCTGTCATTCCTGCTATTTCCAGACATCCCTCACTGTGGAGTCAAGATAGACGACACCAAACTCAATAGTGAATCAATCATTAGACCAATTTACCAATTAGACTCATTGTACTCTATAAATAAACACATCACAAGTCTCCCTTTCGCTGTCCCTAGAGATCCTGTCTTAACATCCGGTTCAACAATCAGGGTGCACAGACAAACACGTCACATTGATCATAGACCTCTGTTATACTTTCTTTGGCAGGAAAATCATCTCCTCTTAATGAGTTGCCATAATGCAAACAGAGTAATTGTACCTCTGCATCACCTCTGCTTCCAGCCTATCTCATTCCCATGGTGTCAGATACTGTTTTGTCAAAACTGCTGGTGACTCACACATCTCCACAAGGTATCTCTTTGCACTAGTGCTGTGATGTGCCAGGTTATGTCAATGGTGAGATGGCTCTGTAAAATCAAAATCGTCACATAGGAACACTTGACCCCTTGCCCTCACTTTTAAACATATATTTTTTTAAAAACTTAATTTTTTAGGCATCAGGTGAAAATAAAATTAAAATTGAGCGAAAACAGCACAACAAAGACTTTAAAGGTGCACCATTATCCTTCAGCATATAATATTGTTGTACTGCCAAACAACATCCTGTGCATGTATCTTTGACACCATCAATTAGTACTGTAATGAAAATGAAAAGCTTCATGAACTTTGGTTGTTGTGTTTCACATTGTGATTTAAAAGCAGCTATTCATGTCATGTATATATCATAATTTACTATAACTTATTAACTTAGTTTTTAGAGCATGTAATCCTTCCACCTATGAAAAGAATTATCCAAGCATATGCTACCATTAAAAATGTAGGTGTCCTAAGTGGCAGACTGTGCATTAAAATGAGACTGGCAAGGCACGTAGGTATCATCTAAAATGTCTGGAAACACCTGAGTGAAGATTTTAAGACTTAGTTTATAATTTATACTGAAAAGAGAACCTTTGCAATGATACAGCAGCTCCTGGCATCATCACCTCTCCTGGCAAGCCATCTCCTGCTCTCAGCCTCAATGCTGTAGCTGCCACTGCGGCTGCTGCTGGAGTACAGCCTGCCAGGGCTTCAGCATGCTCTACCCACCTGTCACCTTGCAGAAAAAAACATTTCATTCACGCTGAAGATATATGTCACTAGCTCTTACAGAGAACCACAAGCACTTACAATAACTGTCAAATCACCAAGTTTCGAGGGAAAATATCTACTCAAGGCAGAGTATACACAGACAGGAGATGTCAGAGGCAGAATCACTTAATTTGGCAAACATTTACAGAAGCATTTACAGGAACTGGTCTGGTAGTAGAGAGGTGCAGACACATATCAGAAACCAGGTGTGAATCCCAGTGAATACTGATGTACATGGTATGAGAATGAGATCGGCAGTAGTATATGAAACTGAGCACTAAGATGTTGTGCTCTGAATGGGCAGAGTATGAGTTACCTATTCTATATAACAAACTGTTTTAAAAGTTTTTTGTTCTGTTAAGTAAGACTATTAAGAAATGCGTGTACAGCGTGGCACACAGCTGAGAGATGTAAGTCTTTCAGCACCAGTGTTGCTTCAATGGACGACCTCCCAGAAGCTGAGAGCACTCCCAGAATAGAAAAAGAACTGGTTATTGACTCTGCAGTACGCCCAAGCGGGCTTTATGATTTAGTGCAGTGAGCCGTCAACTCTCTGAGCAATGTGCAGCAAACAAAAAACATTTTATCAATATTCCATCAGGCAAGAGCCCTCTCCCTGTTAATATAGTGCCCAGACACAACTTAGCACCCAAGAAGATGGTGCATTCATGTAGCAGCTGCCTTGCAGCCCTTGGGACAGTTTGGAATTAAATGGCTGGGTCGCCATTAGCCATCTGATTATTTATTTATTTATTTTTTTTATAAAAAATGTAAATCTCAGAATATTTTATCATTTTGAGCTGCCTGTCTCAAGTTGACATACAGGCAATAACACCATGAAAAAGTATATTATACATATATTATAATCCTAACTACAAAACTAAGACTAAGTACAGTTTATGGTAAATTTTCTATCCAGTAAAGGAGACACATTAGCATGTGTGAAAAAAAAAAACTTGGTGGCTCCATAACTGACAGGACTAGACTTTTGACTTTTGACTTTCTTTTGTTTTCTTATAGTTTTTGACACTGATTTGTTGAGATTAACAAAGTATCTTTTTTTTTTTTTAATAGACCCTGGGTAGAAAAAAAAAGATTAGCTTGGTGAAATGCTAAGCAGTTCTTGTTTTACCACCTTGTAAGGCTCCATTTAGTTTTATAAATCCCTTCTGAGGACAGTACTGAAAAAATATTGGTTGCTGTTATAAAATTTACTTCCAGTTGAAATATACTTCAAAGATGTGCTGACTTCACAGAGAAAAGACAGTTTGTCCCCTTGTATACAAACAAATAGATCACACTATTTCACAGTTTGAAGAATTTCCAAGAGACTGGCTTATTTTTATAGCATAAGTTCCAATGCTACACCCAAAAGAATTGCCAGAGTGAGTACTTTATGTATCTATTACATAACTGTATATCTGAAATGTCTTCTTTAATTTTTTAGTGTTTGTTGAAGTCTATGTTGAGTTTTTCCAAACTTTTTGAACTCCATTCAAAAGGCCATTGTTAGAGTTAGTTTACAGCGTCATGGATCGATGCAAGAAATCCACTGTGATGCACTGTGATGTCAAATCTAATATACTGTTTGTTTGGGTTTTTTTTTTATTAATTTGATGCTATATATATAAGTCAGTCCCATGCCTCTGTCCCTGCCTATGAGTCATATCAACTATTTAACATTCATCAAGTGTGAGATAAAAATCAGGCACTGAAAGGGTGACTACCAGACTACCAGGTTGGTAGTTGTCGGGACTCAAGTGTTTACAGGGGGGGAGGGTTTGTTTACTGTTTTTATCGGACTTTAGACTTATTATATATATTATGTTACATTTTATTACAGTAAAAGTCACAATTTGTGGCAGGAGGTCAGAGTTCAGATACACAAGTCTAAATGATGTTGCTTTTAAAAAGCATGATGGAGGGACAATAAGTTTGACAAGGCACAAAAGACTCTTGTGTCTCTGACTCTGTTGCTTTAATACTAGAAACCTAGTTGAATGGCAGTAAATCAGAGTTCAGAGGTATATGGTCACAACCTGATGTGTTCAAGGTTCATTTTAAGTGATCTACAGAGGTGTCAGTACGAGGTTTAAGTCCATTGCTGGAAAAACCATCAAGTAAATGCAAGCAATTTTTTGTAAGCCATATAAAATGGAAGCAAACACAAACTTTGTTGGCAGTGTGACACTACTTAGAAAAATAAATCTGTGTTACCTGAATTAACAGCTCTCTGTGAACTCACTCAGTAAATCTATACACTTGACAAAGGTAAAATTTATGGCAGGGTTTTTGAATTATATTGATTTATATTACAGAGTTGCTCTGAGTGCATTCACCCTCTAAATGGACTAAAAAACTCTTTCACTGAGCCAGGACTTTGGCATCTTGAATGAAGCCGCGGACTGAAATGAGAAAATGTGCCACACCTTCCCGTTGCTCCAACCAGTTCAAAGCTTCCACCAAATTACTTGCCTGCCCTGTCACAGCTTGATGATTCTATTTATTTCACAGAAACTCCAAAATAAAATCCCCAGTGAATTGTATTGGTTATTAATGATATTGTATCTCACCAGAAAATAGTGCACATCTGTGATGCTTTTTACTCTGTTACTGTGCTATATAGAGGAAGATCGTCAATAATAAAGCTGCATTTGCATCTGGGTTATTTGGCTTTTATGCTTCTGTTTTTCACTTTTCTCACATTTTCCCAGTGCAATTTGTACTGTATACTGAGTCTGAGAATAAGGGGGGGATTTGGTATGGTGAAATAAGCAAGACGGTGCTCCGTGGAAGGACACAGAATATGTATCGCTCCTTGTGCTGATGATACTCATCATATGGCAGCTTGCCATTAAACATGGTGTGGTAATCCAAACAGCCCTCTGTGATAAGTAGATGCTGCCGTAGATGATTGCAGCCCTGAGGAGAGTTGAGTTGAGCTGCTGAACCGAAGCCCAGTCCAGCCGCCTCTACTAGCAGCACAGAGGCTGCAGTGAGATGAGCACTCTTCACAGCCATCAGAGAAATAGATGACACTTTATTTCGAGTGGAAATCAGTGAATCCACGGCTTATGATCACCACAACCAGTCTGACAGAATTTTAGTTTATTGAAACAAACAAAAAAAATCAGTTCAATAAAATCTGGCACTTGTTTATGTTGGTAAAGAATTTCAATAACATAATATGTTGAGACACTTTTTATAGTGTCACTCTGAAAGTGTACAGGGAAATTTTTATTTTCAATGTCAGGTGAAAAGCTACATCCCCCTAGTCAGAATGCTTTGCTTAAGAGCCAACTGAGAGCCGGGGTTGAATGTGAACATTTGGACAGCAACGACATCATAATTCTCTCCTGGCAAAATGAAATGACCCCAAATGTGGATAGGTGACCCCGGCAGAATTCAGTGAAGTGAGGGATGTGCAAAACTTGCCGACACAACATATTATATAGTCCTTCAGCTTTGGCACAGAGGCAAATGAGGGATTTGATGGGGAGCACTAGAGCAGTGGCTTGAGTGGCAGAATGCTCCTAAAGCCCCAGCTAGTTCTAATGAGGCAGCTTGATGTAGCAACCAGGTCCACTGGGCACAGGAAGGACCAGCTGTCGCTCGTACACTCGCTCAATCCTTCCAGCAAAGTTGCATTCACCGTTCAGCCCATCTGCTGCTACCAAGCACAGTCAATATTTAGCCACTGGGAAAAGGACAGACACGCTTTGCACCTGGATCATTATAGTGCCTCTGGAAAATTGGAAAAAAATTTTCTCCAAGCTTTACTATAAAAAAGTAAACAACTTCTTTCCAGCCCACTCTCTGCAACCTCTTGGACTTTACCTCCTGATGTTTCAGATATTTCTTTCCAGCACCCCAAACAGTGTTTACTAATGAGGAGAAAATATAACACATCTCATTGCTAGATCACATCCAGAGACAGTTGAATACGCTCATGTTGCATGACTCAGCAGTGAATCATGGGTCGCCAAGACGCCACTGAGCAAAACTGACATGCAATATGCCAATCCTCGCCTCGAGATGAGACATTAAAAAATTACTGAAGAGGAGGAAAACAACAATCCATTTCCTTCACAGAAAATTGTTATGCATCTTTCTCAGTTTTTCTATTGCACACTCTTTGTGACAAGTGTGCTCAAGGCATTATGATCTGCAACTGTTACCAAGGCTGAGACAAGAAAAACTGGTAACTGTCTGAAGTTTGTTTAGAGCTTCAAACTTTATACCAATAAGTGGTATTAGGATAAAATCTGACTTGATGATAGAACAAAGGTTGACCCTCAAAAAACTAAGAACCCCAAATTCTAAATGTTTTCATGTTTGGGTAACTTTTCATTAATTTTATTTGTAGTGTGTACCTTATGATAATTAAGTCTACAATCTGCATATTGTGTTCAAAATGTGTGAGCTGCCACTCAGCAGCTAAACTGGAAAACACAAGAGACAAACATGCTGGTACACTGATGCATGCACAGCAGAGGTTGACAATAGATTCCTTATCACAGTAAAGTAAAGTCTTCTAGTGGTCTTCATTGGCTCACTGTACCCATTTGTTGAAGTGCTCTGGTAGGATAAAGCTGTAATGTCACATAACTTTACACATGCATAATAGAATTATTATTTTTTCAAAAGTTTAAACCCTACTCTGAGGAAAAAGTCACTAATCCTTTTGAGTGTTTTTTTTTTAATCCGTTTTGACTTGTTATTACACACATGCACTTTTTATGACCTTTGCAATTAAAGTTAAGACTTTCTCCCGTCAATTAGATAGTGGCTTCAAAATAACTGCCTGGAAGCATTACTAAGGCTGCAGCTAAGTTGCAAGGCATGCTTCTGGAAAGGCTTTAACTTTATATCAGGATGTATGATGGCGCATTTCCCAGCATGTACTGGTAGCCACTGAGGATTCGCTTACTTAGTTGCTAACACTAAAAGCAACTGCAGGATCCTAACCTTAGATGTCACATTTGTCAAAATTCATCCCAGATCTCTGCTAAATGAAACAAATGTATCACGTGTACTGTGCACTAGACATCTCATGGGCAATCCAAGGAAACTATGTGCTCATGATGAAATAACAGTAAAACTGTTGTACTCTATTACCCTACTTCCAGAATTGAAAGAGTAAAGCAATAAAGACTACATATTTGTCTGAATATGAGGTCGGTGTTGGTTAAATAATTACAGTATTACCTTTATGTGTGGGAGTTTTGTGCATGATGATGTAGGAGTACTATGCGTTTCTGCTTGTGTTAGCTATTAAATGTCTTGCAGGGGAGACACTGTGTAAGAACCTTGCAAAATATATCTTATATTAGTTCTTTTCCCAGCTTGACTTGTTCCGCATCTAATGTCTCCTGTGGCATGAATTTTTATGCAGATTCACAGAACAGCATGCTTTGTTGCAGCAGCCCCTGTCTGCTTACATGAAGAACTTGAAAGGACACATTCATGTCAGCTTTCTACCTCAGCTTTCAGGCAAAAAGAGGGTGGTACTGCTTTACCACTAATTTTCAAGTTATGAGCTGGATCTTGGTATTATCCTATGTGGCTCAGATGAAAAATGAAATGAAAAACTCCTACTAGAGCTAATTTGAATTGGATGGAGCTCTTACTATTCAGTATGTGCTTGGCCTGAGCCTATTATGGAAATGAAGGTTAATTAGCAGTCTACATTTTTTATCTAACAGATATATGCTAAATATTTAATATCCCTGTGTGTTTTTTCAAGTCAGTCAAAAGTGACTCAACAAAACCTGAAAAACCTTGTAGATTTCTTTGGAGAATGAACCTGCTGCACAAGCTCACTATATTCCATCGATCCATTCTCTTCCGATTATCCTTCGCAGGGGGGTTGGAGCCTATTCCAGCTACCATAGGGCGAGAGGCAGGGTACACCCCAGACAGGTTGTCAGTCTGTCACAGGGCTAACACAGGGAGACAGACACCATTCACACTCACATTCACACCTATGGGCAATTTAAATTCTCCAGTTAACCTAACCCCACTAACTGCATGTCTTTGGACTGTGGGAGGAAGCCGGAGAACCTGGAGAGAACCCATGCAGACAGGGACAGAACATGCAAACTCCACACAGAAAGGCCTGGGCCTGGTGGTGGGGTCAAACTCAGTACCTTATTGCTTTGAGTCAACAGTGCTAATAACTGTGGCACCATGCTGCTCAGCTCACTATAATACCAAAAGGATTTGCTTGTCTGGCTTCACGCACATATGAACTCGACTGGCATCCCATTCTTAATCCATAGGGTTAATATGATGACGGCACACCTATTGCAACTAGAACAGTTTCAGCTCATCTGGGCTTTCCACAAAGTTTAGAAGTGTGTTTATGGGAATTATTTAACCATTCTTTCAGAACCACATTTGTGAGGTCGATACTGATGCTGGACGAGATGGTCTGGCTCGCAATCTCCACTGTGATTCATCCCAGAGGTGCTCTATTGGGTTGAGGTCAAGACTCTCCACACCAAACTCACTGATCCATGTCTTTGTGGACCTTGCTTTCTGCATTGTTGCGCATGTTGGAACATAAAGGGGCCATCTCCAATCTGTTCCCACAAAGTTGGAAATATGAAATTGTCCAAAGGTCTGGGTATTCTGAAGCATTAACATCCCAAAAAGGTGATTCTGTTCATCTAGATGTAGTGTTTTCAGTGGGAGAAACATTTCATCACTTATCCAAGTGACTTCTTCAGACTGATTAGATGATCAGCTTAAACTTTTTGGGATTTTGTTACCTGGAAGATCAATCTATAACCAGTGCCGGTTAGAATTATGAATCTATTAAACAGCCATATCAATGTCTAAAATGGTTTAATAGAATAAAACTAACAGAATTATCTGTGGGGTGTAAAAGATGCAAGTTGCCCTTTAGGCTGCTAAAAACATCCAACCATCCATGTACTATCCAGAGTCAATTTGAGGTGGCAGCAGGCATGGTAAGTTAGTCATGACCAGTGTTGGTCAAGTTACTTGAAAATAGTAATTAGTTACTAATTGCTGATTACTTCTCCAAGAAAGTAATCCTGTTACTTTACTGATTACTTATATTCAAAAGTAATTACTTAATTTATTACTTAAGTCATTAAGTCCTGTCGCTCTTAAATCTATTTTCACCTGTTTAGCAGGGGTGGGGCCAGTGGAGGTTTGCCCAGTGGTCATGTCAGTGGGGGGATCCAGGGGTGTCTCTGTGAATTTCACATTCCCGTGGCAGCGTGCTAGCTGATTGCTCAGATTTGAAGTTTAATCTTGCGCTGTAGAAAACAAGTTTTCTTCCCACGCAGAGTGTACAGCAAATGCTAATGTTTTTGTCCCTTGTTACGGAATCAAACTCAAAGTAATGTCAGTACTTCCAAGCTTTCAACGCTGCATGGTCGTACTCCCTCCCACACTCCATCTTATCCATTGTTGATCTACACACATCTGTTGCTGCCACAGACGTCACACGCTCGTACGTCATTTTCATTGGACACTCTCACAAACAAAATCATGGTTTAGTAACGCAATAACGCAGCGTGCTTACGTGAAAGTAACAGTAATCTAGTTAGCTTTTTTGCAACAGTAATCCCTTACTTTACTTGTTACTTGAAAATAGTAATCAGATTACATTACTGCCCATCTCTGGTCATGACCTCCCTGTCTTCAGCTCATTCTGAGAGATCCCAACAAAATAATTTAAATACTATTTCATAGACACGTTCATAAAAGTTTACTACTCATGCACTTGCAAGTCTGTTTTGAAAAGCTATCAGCACCACCAACAAACCTTTTTAAATCAGTAACCTTTTTCTAAAAACACAGCAAGTGCATAAAACATAAATATTGATGGATTTTATGAATTAGAATCTGAAATCTCCATTTCCATCTCTTTTATGAGATACCATTACCTGCGTGTATGCTTATGACTTGAAGCAGAAAGCCCCAAATTTACTGTGAACAAAGGAATGCGTGTTCTTCTTTATTGTCACATCAGGGCATGTTTTCCATGACCTCACTGCCACATTTTCATGTCATTAGATACACATGTAGTGAGGCTGTTATGAGGCCAATGTGCCTTCAGGGACAAGCTGCCCTTTTCCATTTACGCGTCTATAATTACATTAACATCAGAAAAAGCAGACCTAAAACACTGGGGTACCCGACTGAAATTATGAGCACTGAAGAACCATGGCACTGTTTCTGTAGATTTTCTGCTCTGTCAGAAATGCATACAACATTTTTAAAAAATCACAAGATATTTTCGGTTCACATAGGATTCGTTTTTTGGGGTTTTTTTTTTCAGTGTTATATATTATATTGTTCCCATTTTGTTCCCAGAGAAAACAGTAAAGGACAACTTTAGAATTCACTCCAAGGTCAATAGGAGCTAAATTAAACAGTTTAGTTGAGGGGAAAAGGCCTCTTTTTTATAAATAAACACAGAAGAGTATCAGTATGTCTAAATCTATTATTATTCTTTAGTGCCTCCTTGTCAAATTTTTCAGGGTAAATTGATGCCCATGAGTTGAGTGCTGAGTTGTCAGTCTGTTCTGTCAGTTTTCATGCCCTTCAATCGACAGCATACAAAATGAGTGCCTCTCTCCGTGTAAACACAGAATGATAAGGCAAGCAACCCTCATAATCTCCTCTGATTCCCATGCTCCACTGCTGTGCACATCATACACATCTTGGAGGGCTCATTTCCATTTGGATTGGAGGCCCAGTTCAGGGATTTCTTTTGTCGTTGCAGCCAAATGCCTTCAGCGGAGGCAGGTGCATCGCCTGTTTTCATCTGAATAAACACCTTCTGCGCAGTGCACTGTGTTTACTGTCAGAAACATTTTGGTGTAATTGGTCCAATACAATGTTTATAACACTGCATTAAATAAAATTGAGATAGTATGTAAACTGACAGCTTCATTATTTTTCAGCAGTTCCCAAGTGTATGCGTGGGAACAAAGGATGTTGTGAGTGAAAGAATAAACTAGAAACTGCTTTGAAAAGTCAACCATCTCACACTTGTTGTTGCAGCACCAGGTTTAGTTTGCAAATAAAATAATAGTCTTACACTTTCTTTCTTTGACTCCCACAGGTTCTTGAGTTTGTAGACAGCAAGAAAAAAAACATTACTGTAGTTTAATGAGAAAAAGTTTTCACATGGTTGATATTTTCTGAAAAATTTTAATGCACTTTGCTCGTACAACATATGCAGACACCCTGTGGTGTATTAACAAGCAATGCAAAATGCAGCTCATTAAGTCCTGATGCGTTTTCTCATACAAGGTGAAGCATCAAGCATCATTCCACTTCTCCATCCTTTCATCAGCAGCCACTCTGTCTTCTATCTTCATCTCAATTCTGTCTTTTTAACCTCAACAGCTTTTTAGGCAATCCTTCCTTTAAACGACTGTGACCTCTGGGTGATGCTGATGCTGAGCTGCCATGTGAGCTAATAATATTTCATTAGAATGCAATAGCCAGAGTAAAACCCAGCTTCTAAAGCTGTGCCAGGAGGATATACCCAATACCAACAGAACCCTGCCAAATGCAGAAAAAGAGAGTTCTCTTATCATCATTCCAAAAAAGTCTCCACTCAGAATATACAACATACCAGGTTGCACTTAATTGTACCATCAATACCCTGTTTTTTGGATGACAAGCTGTTTTTCCTTTTAAAAAAACATAAATAAAAGAAGAAAAAGAAAGCTTCATCAGCACCATCAGCATATGGCATTTAGTGAAACTTGCAGGTATATAAGGATATATTCTCACTGTACTAAAGTTCAGATCAAAGTTTGTCCAGTTTTGGCTTCTATCAGTTGGCACACCTGCATGCGCTCATTCTTAAATCTATTGCCCAAGCATACTTTCAACACACGACATGTGAGTTGGGAATTGCATTAATGTAGCACAAGGGAAAAAATGCAGATTGAGCAGGAAAGAAGACAAAAGGTGGTTTTAAAACAGATGGTGTCTTACAGTGCACATACATCTGCAACTCATGGACAGTTGAAACATAAAGTAGGAACAACAGGGAAAAAAGAAGCACTTAAAACTAATGTAACAGAAACGCAGTTGTCGCAGGTTCTCAGTGGGTTTTTGGTTCACATGCTGATTATTTCATAGAAAACTTCAAACTGTTTTCTCTTTAGATATTTAAAAACACTAGTACAGATTAAAGTGGAAAGGCTTTATGAATCTTACACTATTTAGGCTCCATAAAGCCTGTAGAAACATTAAAGTACATCTATTATATGTATAAATATACATATATTTATATTTCTGAAAACTTGCAACCTTTGTGAGTAAAATAGCAGTAAGAGTCCAGCAGCTGTAGTCATAACAATGAAAAAGGACGAAAGGTTTCTGTGTTACCAGAGTGCTGAAAAGAAGCATCTTCTATGGGACATGTCAGCAACCAAAGAACATTTGTCAACCGTTTACATATAACAAATAGAAATAAATGAAAGAAACAAAAAGGGAATCTCAGTATTTGATAGCAAAAAGAGCTTTTCTCTCAGCCTGAAGCGTTACCCTGTTGGTGACTGCATCAATCATACTTTTTTTTCTGTCCTCAGATTACTTTGATGTATGCAGTGCATCCAGTCCTATTACTCCCAGGTACAAAGGACCCCTGAGTCCTGTGTTTTTCACCAGCTCAGCACTTTACACCTATGTGGAGAATTATGATTCTGTGATACTGTGAAGGTCAGGTTGTTCATACTTTACCCCTTGCCCTTTGATTGGATGATTTAAATTTTGTCACGCCTGGCCTTCAGCCTACTATCAACCCACCCTTGAGTGTGCCACTCTAGAAGTGGTCCCCCCATGCAGTCAGAGGCAAGTGCCAGTCTGGGGAGAATAAGCTTTTAGTACAGAATAAATCAATTTAAAACAGAGGCTTTCAATCAGGGGAGATGACACTGTTGTCCTCTTTTGCCTGGTTGCGTACATGTGGCACTAGACAACTCTACGCTGAGCACAGAAACTTGACTTGTCTGGCAAAAGTGCTTTTATGCCCCGTAATTCCTAAAGATCGATAGAAGCAATCAGTGACCCACAAAGCTCCAAGGTTGACTAGGGGTCTATTTATAGCAGCCTGCATGTTTGCTCTGTAGTGACATGCGGCGCCATTGAGCCTTCAGTTGAACATTGAGTTCTGGCTTGTTAGAAAAATAGGTGCCAGAGTTAGCAACTCACTGATGAAATGGTGGTGTTGGATTTGGTGTTAGTAGTGTTGATGGTGTAGGCAGGAGTGTAATACTTGACTACTGAAGTGAGGAAATGAGGTCAGAGGTACTTCCGCTATGTACGCTTCCAAGAGTTTGAGTCACAGCTGTGAGTTAATGTATAGTGAATAGGGGTTTCATGGCGTGCATTGCAAAATCCCAAGCTGTAATATTAAACTCACATGGTGCAGAAGAGCAAGTAATCAATTACAAGCAAAATAAATTGGATGGCAGGGAAGGAAAGGATGGACAGCTGATGACATATTTATCAAGGCACAATCACCACCAAGGAATTTTCCAGCTCTGCTCACGCTGAGTGACAGATGGAGAGTGCTGCCTCTTTAACAGCTTCCCTGGGAGACAGGTTTTAAGGAAATGGGACCATGCAATAAATTTTAGCTATTTGGGGAGAAGACTTGTGTTTCAAAGCTGGAGGGCTTGTAATAAAGAATTCATCTTTTACCTGCAATAATAAAACAAAGGAGGTTGAATTATGTATCTAATCCCATTGCATGCATTTCTAACTAAGTTAGAACTTGCTATATAAGGCTGATGAATCCCAAACAATGAGCTCCTTCTCTGTGAGTGTCTACCTTATGCCATATTAATTAGCACAGAAACCACACAGAGAAGCAACTATAGATGATAAAATGTAAGTCATATTTTTTAGCTTACAGCTTGGTTCACTGCGTTACACTGGGTTTTTAGCTTCCTCACTGACTAAACAAAAGCCCCGCCTAGCCATGAAGAGTACAGCCACAGTGAGACACGTGTGTTTATTTTTTAGGGGTTTTTGTATAGTTTTTTTTGGCCCATGGTGCATGCTCCAAATGAAACACACAAATGTTTATTTAAAGAGATTAATTCCTCTTAGAGTGTATTATTCATCAGGTTTTTGAGGGCATCCTTGCTTATAATATAGCTTGTCATTTTCTCCAACCGACTGAAGCAAGGCTAAATTGTCCTGAATAATTCAGGGGGATGGTAAATAAAACACAAGATGAGGCTGGCGTTTGCCTGGATGGAACAAACTGAAAGGACTCTTCAGTCTCCAGGTGAGGAGTGCGCTCCTCTTTCAGAAGCAGGGATGCAAGAGAGAAATGCGCATTATTTAAGCTTGGAAACACTGGGCCTTGATCCAACACAGGAAGCTACTGTAGGAGACAGAGGAGGGAGGGAGGAGCAGTTGGCAGCTCATAGTTGAGCCTGGAGTTGGAAACAAGCAGTTCCAGTGAACAGAAGGCAGGACTTGAGAAGCGAAAAAGGCTCGAAGGGCTGGACACACAGCATTAGATCAAAACCTGTAGTGTTTTGAAGACCGGGGCATAGCCTAGAAAATTGTCCTTAGGCGTAATCTTAAGTTTTATCTTGCAATTATTCTTACGCATCTGTATGCAAATGTTGGGGCAATTCTCATCAAATTGTATTTTGACAGATTTTTGCAGTGAAACTGTCTGGGGAACTGTCTCTATTCATATGCTAATGCAGTGTTATTTTTATTTCACAGACTTTAAAAATAGAAAAAAAATAAACACCAATTACAACATGTATAAACATTTTGGAACCAATCTACTTGTAATGTCTCAGAATATCATTAGCTAATCAAGTCTTAATTCACTTGTTAGAACTAGTCTGAACTGTTCAAACTGCCACCAGGAGTCATATGCTAATGACAGTTCCAGACACTATAAAATTTCTTGCTCTTCATACCTTTTGGGAACACTCAACAATGACAGATTCCTTTAAGCAACCTGCTAGAGATCAGAAAATTAAGCTAACTGATGGCTACAAAAGCTAATTAAAGATATAAAAGTGCTTCCAGCTTTCAATTTCCACTGCTCAAAATACCATTAAGAAATCCTTGTTAGGTGGAAGTCAATACACAATCTGGAAGGTCAAGAAAACTTTTAGATGAGATTGCACAGAACTGCAGAAAGGTTTAGCTGACACAGGGGTGGTGGGTCACTGCTTCTGTGCAGTGTTGGTTGGACAAAATGGAGAGAATCATCAGAAAGAAACCTTACCTGCAAAGTCATCATAACAGTACCTGTCTGAAGTCTGCAAAAAACATCTGTGGAAGCCAGACTCAGTCTGGCAACTTGTACTCCAGATAGATGAAGCTAAATTTGAGCTCTCTGGCAGCAATTACCAATGATGCGGAAAAAGGAGCAGCATGTAACAAAAAGAATCGGAAAAGAATTGATGCAGCGTGGCTGTGATGCAGAAAAATATTACAGAAGATTGGATACCAGTAAATATCATCAAAGACTCCACTTTGAGCCATTTAAATGCACAAATACACACACAAACACACATATACATGCATACACATATTGAATTTTTGGGGGTTGCTTCACAGTCTCTTAACATAAAAAATACTGAAAATAGCTACAAAAAGAATTTGCAAGCTTTGCTGTCAAGTGAGGTTAACTAGGGACTTAATTAACAGGATTCTCTATTTTTAACTACGCTATATAAAAAGTAAGCATCTATGAATGTATGAAGTATATTGTAAAAAAAAAGGCCTATCCATTACTTTTTTCATTTTTTTTCATTCAGCAATGTGTTTGATTTCCTGAATTCTTAATATTGCCATAAATGTATGGTACTGTTAAGAATTCACCTGTCACCCTGTGGTAGCTGGACAGGCCTCCAGCCTCCTACCCTGATAAGAATAAACAGAAGAGGATGGATGGATCCATCCATCAGATATTTCACATCACAGAAATGTTTGTACTTGTACAAAAAAAAGTTTCACATGGTGGTACTTTCTCAGTATTAAAACAAGTTGTATGAGACACTCAAATGGAGCACACATGCAGAAAAAAAATTCAGCACGCCCTCAGGGACGCCCAGTGAAGTGTCTGGTGTGTTTACGCTACTTTCTGTGTTGGCTCTAAATAAATTTTTTATCAACATGAAAATTTATGTCCTTGTGTATATTTTATAGATTAATAAAGTATTAATAAATAATTTAAAGTAATTAGATTGACACGATCACATTTTGGATGAATTTTCAGATATGTATATTTTAATTTCCCATTAAAAAAAGCCTCTAATGTTTGTTTTGGGGCAAAAACTAGATATGGAAAAGCTCTTCAGTTTGTACAAATGTGTGCACTAAATGAATATGTTACAGCTTTGTAATATGAGAGATTTAATTAAATCATACATTTCAAAATTGGAATCAATATAGATACAGTGGCTTGCAAAAGTATTCGGCCCCCTTGAACTTTTCCACATTTTGTCACATTACAGCCACAAACATGAATCAATTTTATTGGAATTCCACGTGAAAGACCAATACAAAGTGGTGTACACTTGAGAAGTGGAACGAAAATCATTGATTCCAGACATTTTTTACAAATAAATAACTGCAAAGTGGGGTGTGCGTAATTATTCAGC
>VUQG01041450.1:0-13090 GCA_015106755.1 Etia nguti | reverse complement strand
TTCTCTGGCGAACGGCTGAATGCTGCGAACACAAAGGCTGCGAGTAACGGACTGAAAGTCGTTGCTTTTCATCCCTATTTATAGGTTTAGGGGCAAAGGATCAAAGGTGGTAAGATTCTAAATGTGTGTGACGTCACAATTCTGTAAGCCAATGAGGTTGTAACATGACATTTGTGGATGAGGTCATTTTTTAACTTGGACAAATCATCAGTAAAGTTTCAATCTCTGTTATTTTTCCCCCAAAAAACGTGTTGTCGCAATAACCAATGTTTTCTACAGTCATTGGTGCCAACAGATGGCGGCAGTTTAAAGTTGAGTGTTACTCTGCCCAGGCTGCTACCATAAAAGAAGAATGTAGACCAATAGTACTTTAACGATTTCCGCTGATGTTTCCGTATAAATCTTAGCATTGCGCTAGCCGTCAAGCGAAAGGTTTAGCTTCGTACAGCCATATTTTCAGAGTAAGAAAAGATTTAAACAGACTCAGATCATGGTGAGTATTGAAAAACATTAATTTACTTTGAAGCCTATGATGTGGAAAAGTTAGCAAGCGTAATTTTGTCCATTTTGTTATACACGGGTGCTTACATCCGGGAAATGTTGATCTTTTCTAAGGTCCATGGGTTTATCCAACAAGCGGCTAGTTCACCGTTATATCTTTAATTCTGTGTGCAACATGTTAATGCAAGAGAAACAAAAACAAAAGAAAAAACATAGATGCACTTTTAAGCTCTTTCTGCGTTCACTGCCTCTGCAAGTGTCAGACTTCCTCCCTTTAGCTGATGCTAAGTAACGTTAGCGCTTACGGTTCGTATGTAAACACAACCGTCAGCCCTCCGCTTTTGGTGCCGATAGCATTTTCTACAATTTGTGAAATGGTCGTCATTGGCATTACATGCCAGTAGTGTTCGCTGACTGACTTTACCGGGGATTATATTTATTACGTTAGTGTGTGGAAGTGATAGGTATGCTTATGAAAGTGGGTGGTTGGTGTTATTAGTGCGACTTTACCCTTAATTAGTTTTCCCACCGGAAGTAGATCACAGCCTCAAAAGTAAAAAGGCTACCTCTTTGTTTTGAAATGTAACAGGCTGCGAACATGTGATGGAACTGTGGAGAAGTGAGTGTGTGCACAGATGGACGTATGAGTCTCCTGTAGAAAGACAGTGTCTCCCTGAAAGTCATTTAATCGGTTAGTAATTTTAAGCCTCTTTTCCCTTGAACCAATTCCATGTACATTCCATGTGATAAACCTCAGTTTGATCATGTTTGGAGTGTTGAATGTTTGCTAAAGTTGTGCGTTTGTGTGTGTGTGTGTGTATGTGTGTGTGTGTGTGTGTATGTATGCACATCTGTCTGTGTTATACGGCTGTGTATGTGTCTGTGCTGTACACTGGAGTGTGTGTGTTTGGTATGGCTGTATATATGAGTGTTCTGTGTGTTTATGTGGTAAATGGCTTCATAGGGAACGCCTCATCAGCCACAATCACATATCCCTCCAGGACATCTACAAGAAGCGGTGCCTGAGGAAAGCGGGGAGGATCATCAAAGACTCCAGTCACCCCAGCCATAAACTGTTCAAACTACTTCCGTCATGCAGGAGGTGCAGTATCCGGTCCCGAACCAGCAGAGTAAGGGACTGGTTTTTCCATCAGGCCACCAGACTGCTGAACAGTGACACTTCATAGACACCTCACTCTCACCTACTGGAACTTCAACACTCCATATTGTACATATATGCCATTTCTTTTGCACAATATTCAACTGCTGACTTCTGTATAGTTTACATATATTTATATACACGCACACACACATATATATGCATATATATATATTTGGCATACATACTAGTAATGTGCATACATCCTTAAAATGGTACATATATTTATTCTCATAATTCTCACACTTCTGCTCTTATATTTGTTTTGTTTCTTACGTTTCTTGTATTTTTGCAGACCACTGTTGTTTGTGAAGCTTGCACAAAAGAATCTTACATGTGCTGTACCAGTGTATCAGTAATGTGACGTGACAATAAAAGTGATTTGATTTTATTAGCATTGGTGCAGAAGGTAGAGGAGAGGCTAGTGGGACATGGAGGTCATCTGATTGAAGGGCTATGCCAAGATGGGAATTGGCAAAGATGCCTCCATCGCTGTTGCTGCAAAAATGTCCGACTTCAACTGCAAGAAATCTATAGTCTGCATTCACAACGGCCAACAGGACTATTGAAAATGTTCCTTTATAACTGGAATACAAAGAGACAGAGTTCGGCGATGCTTTTATAATCATGTGCCTTCAATCCAGTGCACCTACACAACTGGGAAGTTCCACTGTTCCTCAAAGCTCCTGGCAGTTTTCTGTCATGTCTCCTCTGTATTGCATGGCATATTACTGCTTTTCATGGTTTCCCTGATGAGGTCGCCAGTTCCTTTGACTATTTGGGCCACAGTGGAAATCCCAGGTGTAAACTGCTAATCGTGGTGGTGAAAGGATCACCAGTGCTACGAAATCTGCAAAAACATAAGATGATTTGAGTCCTAACAATTTTAAATGTGTAAAATATTGAAAACGAAAGATTTTCCAGAAAATCTCAATTTTCAAACTGTATTTGCATGTTTTTATGATCATATTTCTTTTTCCTGTAAAAGGCGCTGCCTGGTTTTACCACTGAAATAGTGTATAAACAGTGTTGTTTTAACAGCACTACTGCTGTGGTAATCAGTTATACCACAGAAGTCCACCCAGGGTTTTTTTTATAGTAGTGTATACATTTTATAATAGTTTACAGTTTAAAATATTAACCTTAAAAAAAAACCTAGCAGTTTTTATTATATAAACAATATGATGCTAGGCACTGCATTAACAAGTGCGTTTGTAGCTCCAAACGCACACCGAGTATACAATGATATGAAAATAACAATACAGTTTTACCTCAGACACACAACTAGATGCTTTTCTGAGTCAGTCAGCTCTGTGAAATTATTACTCTGCCTCCTCAGATGTGGTCCCAACTGTCACAATAAGAGTTTAGCCTGCCCCACTGACAGCAATGAAATTCTCTCTGCTGCTGCTTTCTCTTGGAAACTGGACAAACCCAGAATTTCTGAGTTTTGATGTCAGAATAGTCTGTAAACTGTCGTGAGTTCAGTGACGGCTATAATAATGAAAGTGGTGTGAAACCTCAAATTAAAAAAAATAGAAATCTCAAAATTTTTAACAATGCAAACATTTATTACAGTCATGAATAATTTATGGACATCTATGGTTGAATTTCTTTGCATGTGTGGATTGGATGGCTTGTTACAGAAACTGGTGAGAATTTCATCGCAATGGCACTTAAAAAAAAAAAAAAATATATATACTTAGAAAATTGGTGATGTGTTCAATACGTTTTACCTGCTGTCCACCTGTGATATACCTGTTTTTCCATTCATACTATCATTTAAATGTGGCACGGAAATTTCTGAGTACCCCTGAATCTCTCATCTCATTTTCACTGCCTCACAGGTAGAAAAAAAAACAAAAAAACAAGACCTATCTTTCGGTAACTCACACTTGGCTCTGCTTCGTTTTCAACACTAAAATGACGGCTTGAGCTGAGACATCATTTTAAACTCAAATGGAAGTCACATAAAAAAATGAGAGTAAACTATTTCCCTTTGAATCATACTAAAACCTTTAAGGTCACCTAAGAATAAGCAATGCTCATTAGAGCCATGATAACAGTGAAAAAAAAATCCTATCGCAGGCAGAGTGGCATTATATAGATCTAATGATAGTTTCTGGGTCAATTAAAAAACAAATAATTTTTATAACGAATTAAAGAAAATGTAAAGTAATTTTAGGTGTAGAACAGGCTGTGTTTTGGAAAACTATTTCACGTTCACATGTATATTGAACTGAATAAATTGGATCCTCTATGTTTTGTAGTTTGGCCTGATTTTGTTTGTGCCATCAGTCTGTCTGATCTGCTGCGTCTCTCTGTGATCTGGATGTTAACAGTCTCTGATAATAGTATGATTAGTGTTTTGCCTTACTCAGCCCTATTATATCATCCAGTTTTGATTTTTTCTGTAAAGTATCTCACCTGTTTCTTCAGCACTCTGGACAGGAGGAACACAGAAGTGATGACATTCTGTGGGATTTTGCCATTACGAAGGACGGGGGGATATTATTTTAGGGCTTTTAACTTACAATATAAAGCGCCTTGAGGCAACTGTTGTTGTGATTTGGGATTACATAGATAAAATTTAATTGAATTAAACTGAGAGCCCCTCTCAGGTGTTTTAGGAAACACGAGGTCAGACTTCGCTGAGCCAAATCATGAATCAACTACTCACGAGAGAGACTTTGAACTGACTGACCCCCTAAGAGCCCTTTGAATATCTCAGAGGAAGAACCAGATGACATCATGGCAAGTGAGTCCACAGATCCTAATGGTGAAACTAAAAGGTAGAAAAAAATGTGGCATTCCAAACACACAGAGTTGTGCAGGAAGTTTTGGAAGCAAGATCATGGAGGGAGTGATGACATTGGTTCCCACTCCCACATTAGGAAGCCAGGGTCTGGGCCTTCTTATTACAGATATGCTAACAGTAATGTGGTAGACCTATGACAAACTGACCATGTAGTCATAATAATTCTGAATTCAACCACTTTCTCTTGGTGGATATCCCAGTTAACCTGTCGAGTATTTCCTGTCCTTCTACTCAAGCAATTTTTGTCAGACAGAAATATTGTTTTGTCTCATTTGACGATGATTCAGGTAGATCAGCTCAGCCAGTACACACACACACACACACACACACACACACACACACTAACTTCAGAGCATAGAGAAATCCAGGCATAAAGTTATGTGTATGTGCCCACAGATCCCCCGACGTGTCTGTGCTGCAAATGTTGGTTATATGTGGAGGTGTGACATGGAATTATAGCTTTTCAGATTAAATTTAGTATGAATTTCAGCATAATGATGGTATTAGTTTAATGCAACAGTGGGGCAACTGGATAAAAATGGATTTGAATGGCTAGCCATCACCATTAACTTTGACGATCCAAACCTTGTAGCAACTGATCTTTCTCTCCGCATCACCTCTGTTGGCAAGAAAATGCATTTTTTCCCCATTTACACTTTCTGGCTGATCCTTTGTATCAGTTCCTTAATTAAAATTAATGAATTATTAATTAGCAATTAAAATTTGGTTATCTTTATTTTTATTTTGTGTTAACGGGATTGACCTTTTCATTCCAGGTGTGTATGAAGTATTAATAATTAATGTTCATGCACTACTACAGGGCTACTTTATACTCATGAAGGATGCAAAGGTTGGCAATGTTCCAAGATTCTATAATTTTTGGATTTTTGCAGTGCAAATCCTTGATTTATTTTGTGATCATTAGCCACAGGGTATCTCACATGTTATATCCGATGCATTTGGTGTAGTTTCAAATTTTAGGTAACAAAATAAATTAATTCTTAATTTATTTATTTTCTCTGTAGTGAGTGTGTGTGTGTGTGTGTGTGGGTTGGGGGGGGGTCATTATTACCAGATACTGTAATCAGTGGCTTCACCAGTGTTGTGATGCCCTACTTATCTCACAAGAGCTTCATTCATTATACCTTAGGACAAAATAATGATATGAAAATATCATTATTTTGTCATTATTTTAAATATCTTACACTCTAAAGGCTATTTTCTTTGCCATCAGAATCAGAATCAGGATACTGAATCATGCAACCACACCTGAATTAAACATTCATTATCCAAACACTTGTAATATAATCTTAGCAATGAAAATAATAAAACAATGCACCTTTGGATCATGTAGTCTGGAAAGGAAAGTGATACCAATCAATTTCTACAGTTTCTACATAACTTTAAAGAGAACTTTAATTCAAAAACACCTCATTTACATTCAGATATTTGATGTAGGGATTATTTCAATCTTGGTCTATTTGCATTAGCGATGTTACAGAGTTGTTGCCAACCAATCTAATTAGTTGCTAAATGTTTCTCGACCTATTTCTTTTTAGTACCACTTACTTTTTAGCCTTTTTTGCCAATTATCTTTTTTCCCCCTCCTGACAAAAACAAGATAATAACTAAATAAAAACAAAGGCATGTGTCAGGATGTGTGCTGTGGCAGGCAGGATCAAGGACCCAAACGCAGGACTCGTACACAGAATGAAAACTTAAAGCTGCAGATTTTTTGCTTGGAAGACTTTCCATAAAAATAAACTCACATAAAACAAACCAAAACCCAGAACATGAAAACTAGAACTAAACTGGAAACTAGAAATACAAACTAGGGGGGAAAAAACAGGAACTGAGAACTAGAACTTAGCCACAAACACAAAGGGAGCACAGTGAGAGTACGAAATATGAGAAGAAAAACACAGGACTTAAATGCACAGGCAAGACAACAAGAGGATGGGAACACAGCTGGGACAAATGAGACATACTGACACAAAGGAAGCAAATCAGAATACATTGACATAAGACAGGGACTACCAAAATAAAACAGGTAGCATGACATCACATAGACGCAGACTTGACATGGAAACATGACGGATTCTGGAACAGAAGAAATACGAAAGCACTAGACGTGGGACACAGGGAAAAAAGCACAGGGAAAACATGGGAACAGAGACTAACCACAGGCTGAGATAAACAGTAAGGGAGAGAGAACTAAGATCACTGAGAAGTAAAGAAACTCAAAAACATGAACATCAGTAATCAAAGAGTATAATTCCAAAAAGCTGAAACACAAATACTGGGTTGCAGACCTAGTACCGTGACAGCATGAGGACAAAAACTGATGATGAAATGCACTGACACTTTCATCAACACATAAAAACGAGTTGAAAATATTCTGGAGAGATGAGATCCAGTTAGCATGTGTCATGGACCACTGTGTGGTAGGCAGAGTGTCATCCCAAATGCAGAAGTCAGGAGGCAGAAATAAATGAAAAAAGCTTTATTTGCAGTCACGGCGTACGGAAAGAGTAAAACAGACTGAAACCTTGACTCCAAGAGAACACACAGCATCAGAACTTAGTTATCGTAAGCTTTACTTTTTTTTTTTTTTTTGAGGAAATGAGTCTGTATAATTTTTTTAAGTTCTAGGAATTTAGATTTTACAGTGCATGAAAGAGGATAGGACAAGGAACACAAACAAAGTGAACCTAATGCATGATGATGAACACTGAGCGAGGAATTAACTCTAAAGCAGACAGGAACAAGGAATAGAGCTAAATATGCCAAATACATGAAATGTGAACCCCGTATAAACCAGAAACCAAATCGATAATTCAAGTAAACAGAATGTAAAATTCAAAAAATTCAGAATACTGGGTCCAAGACCTAGGACCATGACAGTAAGACACACCCAGGAAATGGTATCATTTTAGATTTAGTCTAAAATAATCTTATGATATTTAGTAATCACTTGTCTTCAGATGTCTAAATTCTGAAAACAACTAAATTACATTTCAGTCAAAACATATGACTACATTAAAGTTTGCTCTCAAAACTAACACTTTTTACCCTCAGCCACAAAAGGCTGATGGGGTATTGTCATGAACCTGCCGGACGGGCAGGCCAGCAACACCAGAATTTCAAATTGATACCATAGCTGCATCTACTAAACATCTTGGATGACTTCGAATCTCAGTGACCATGGCCTCAAGATCAGGGTCAGAGGTCACGTTTTTTTGAAAATCTTGTGAATGCGATAACTTGAAGAACAAGGTGATGTAGGATTTTGAAAATCTGGGGTTGTATTCATATTATGATATAAGGTTTTGATGTGATTTTTCTGCAGCTAAATTCAAAATACCACAACCACACTGAGAACATTATTATTATTATTATATTAGGAGTAATAACTTGTACTAAATGTAAGACTAAAGAATGCATGTTAGACTGACATAGCAAAACCAGAACAGGATGAGCAACACAAGTAAAAAATACATTAAATAAGTGCTATAAAGTATAACTACATAAATGTGAAATATAAAAGCAGCCATGTATGAAAATCGCACAAAAAATGTAATTTTGTTGGTGTAAAAATACAATATTCTTGTTAAATTGTCCAGATAAGTCCAACAAAGTTGTTTAAAATTTATGCATAATAACTTTTATGTAACAAATCATTATCGATCAGTCACATTTTGAAATCTACTTGTGCCTTACAAAACACGCAGAACTCTCAGATCAGCAGTGATAAGTGTTCTCTGTGTACCCAGAATTAGAACAAAGCAAAGTGAAGGCACTTTTATTTTACTATATAAATATGGACATCTGTGAAAACGAGAACCAGCCTGTCACTTCTAATTGTTGCTTCTTATGTCTGTTCTTATGTTCTATCTCCCTGTAAAACACTGTGAATTTCCTCGTGTCTGAATTGTGCCATACAATTTGACTAAATAAATGCACAAATAGCGTCCCACCAAAATGAAGAGAGCGCAGAAGCCTCCACTCTGACGCTGCCATTTCTCAGCCACATGGTGGCAGTATTGTGATAAATATAAGCAGGGGAAACAGTATCCAAAGAATGAAAACTTTGATCTCCTTTCCTGGGGCCTCTGCTGCTTCAGAAGAGTTTCCAAAGGCCTTTTATAAGGAGTGCAGATCCACTTCAGACCAAAGATCCTCTTATTTGATGCATTATAGGTCTCAGTTTCCTTCTGTTACAAGCTTCGCTGTCAGGTAACATTGATCTTATGGTGAGACTTTTAATTTAAACAATTCTCATATGCATTCCTGTGTGCTTACAGCAAAATAAAAATAAAAATAAAAAAAAAGGTTCCTCAATGAAGGCCACCACTTGTAGTTTTGGGATTACAGAATTTCATCATTCTTTTTCTCTTAACAGTTTGGGTAAAACTTTCCGAAAAATGTTTTGTTAGTATGTCAAGTCTTTAGTACTCAGTATACCCCAGACTTACTGTATGCAGATCTCATTAATGTCCGTATACATCCAATTTCATAAACTGCCAACAACAGCCAGAGCACAGTGAGATAAACAGCCAAGATTAAATCTGCTCAGACTTGTTACATGTATAGCTGAAGTTGGCCTCTTAGTTTGTTTAACCAGAAAGTATAAAAAAGTCCACAGGAAGTTTGGGGATTCTCATTTGTATTATTTGCTGTTTCGAGGCAAAATATGGACCAAGATGAAACATTTTTTAAAGCTTTTATTTACTTCACTAACCTTCAAGGCATTCATCGAGGTTTTTTGTGTGTCTGAGGCAAAGATGCAAATGTAAATTCCGTTTTTATGTTGATATGTGCTATATAAAATTGCCCTGCCTACAAAACTTTTTAATGTGCTTTTTTTCCCTTATGTCTACTATTGTTTTTATCTAGCTCTTTGGTGTCAAAGGTTCTTCAATAAAGATGCTGTTATCGGTTGTTTGAGATTTTTTAAGTTAACGTTACATCACATGAGTATTAGGTATTAACAAATATAGTGCAGCGATGGGAACCTTAACATAGATTTAAGTCACACTCCCTCTACTCGTAATCCAGCAGCAACCTCGGAGGCTGCTAAATGAAGTTAATACTGAAGTGCCAATGCAGTGCACTTCCTCTTTGCCACAATCCCATCAAATGGACCGAATGCAATGTGTATGAAACTTTTAATCCTCAAAAATTTTTGCTCCTACTTTGTGTTTCTAATCAGTAGAAACACCATTCAAACTCCCAAATAGGGAAAAGGGAAACATCTCCTGGGGCAAGATGCAGTTTCCCCTTCTGGGGGCGAGGGTACCTGGACCTGGGGTATAGAGTATGTTTGTGGAGTGTGATTGTGTGTACAGTGTCCATTTGTGTCTGTCTCCACGTTGGGTGAGTGCCGAGTTTTTGTACATGTGTGGGAATGCACGTTTGTGTCTGTGTGTGCCTGTATGTCTGTGTCTATATGTCAGGTCAGGTCTTAGACTCCACTCCTCTGGGAACATCTCAGGCCCTCCAAGGTATGGAGGCCTATCTCCCCTCACCACACTCCCTGGTGGTGGCTGATGCCCTCAGACGTTGGTGTGTTGGTGGTTCTAGCTAGATTAGCTAGATTATTGCGATGGTGTTGTGTTTATTATGTTGCTCTCTTTTTTGCTTGTTTTCTCTTTTTTTTCTTTTTTCTTCTCTCAACAGGTGATCCAGGTGATTTTTTTAGTGCCCTTTCTCACTGTCCCTCTTCCCCTCTGTTTTTCTTTCCCTCCCTCTCTTTCTTTCTTTCTCCCTTTCCAATCCCCCAGCCACGTCTGTCCCGTCTGTAACTACTGAAAATAAAATAAAATAAATAAATAATATTAACAAAGGTCAATCAAATGGACCAATACGGCAAGGCCGTGATGATCCATTTGGTAAAGTAAATCCGTTGGGCATCCTTCTTGGCCTTCAGACAGTAATTCTGATGGCAAAAGAACCAAAAAAAAAAAAGAAAAAAACCCTCCCAAATAACTGACTTAGTTTTTTTTGCTGTGGTCTATGTGCTGGTCATAACAAAACTGAATTTTATAAATTACTGTGAAAACTTTTATCATTTAAACCAATGTCATAAAGCTTTCAGTACTTTAAACATTTTACAGTAAGAAACTGTAAACTGGATGATTCTGTTGGGATGGCTAGTGATTAAAAAGGAACACATCTGACAGGAGTATACTGTAAATCTTTTATTTTGTGGAGTATAGTCTTTTTTGCACTGGGTAAACTGTCGAATACTAGTTTGAAGAAGAATTATGCTGATCAGACTGATGGTTCTGATGAAAACTGTGACGTGAATGGGGTGGAGGAGGATTGCACTGAAGTGACAGCTAACAGCCACACAGGAAACAACAGTTCTATTATTTGATTTGCTTGCAGTGGTAATTTTAACTCTACGCCTGCTGTCCACAGTTTGCTGGTTTGATCTTGGATTTTAGAAACAGATTTTGACAAGATCAAATTCTCAAGTTGAGGACTGACCTAGATGATATCTCTGTCAGAAGAGTTTCTGCAGTTTCTTAAATTTCATATACCGAAATAATGGTGAGTAAACCTGACTTAATTGGGAATGTCAGATCAAGCAAAAATGTGCAATGGAAAAGGAACGCATGTAAAAATGTGTTAACACCCACAATTATGAGCAAACTTAATGTTTGCAAATGACTAAGCCTTAGAGTTGTACAAGACACAGTGGGATGATTTGCAGTCACACCCAGACACTGTCCTTTCAGTGGGAATGTAGCAGCTCAGAGCAGCAGCTCTACCTGTAGCCACATGCCTTATCTGCTCCCTCTAAACTTCACCCAGACTCATCACGGGCACTTAGGAATGTGGTTGGTAAATTGTGTGTGTGTGTGTGTGTGTGTGTGTGTGTGTTCTATATCTGCCATGACCTTGCAGACAGGTGGGATAGCTTAAAGGTATAGACCGCCACTCCTTTGATATCTCAAGAATGGGGAAATGTTTGCACACTGCTGTTTACAAAGTAACACAGAGACACAAGATAAATCCCATCACCGCTGAGAGAGTAAACTCCAGGCCTGCTTCTTGTCGAACCCAATTTCTCATGTCAAGGCTCTTGTTGACATTGTTCTCATCTATCACGGACTGCATGGTCACAATGAAAGGGGGCTGTTTGGGAAGAGGGGCTAGTCCACATGAGGGGTGTTTTAAAGCTAATCCACATCCTTCTACAATCAATTTCATAACCCTTGTTCACACCCACAAAGGAGGTGGATTGGCTTCAAAACTGACAGATGTCTTTGAATGGAAGAAAAATGCCAGCACTTTATGATCTGTAACAAATTATGTGCAAAGTCATTCAAGGATGTCTGACCATCTGGACAGTTTGACAGGTACTGAAGGACTTTTTTGTCCTTCTCCTATCTCTTGATGTTCACTGTGAATGTTTATATGAACAGTGACACTTTGGTGAGTAGTGTGCTTAGCTTTCATGTGGTCATGTTAACTGTTAAAATAGCTTATTTGCTTAAGGTTTAAAAACACTGTAGACATGTAAACACAACCGACTGCATTTAAAGCATGAATTTTATTAATAACTGTTTATTACACTTCCCACAGTTGGTTCTATATTCTAAAAATGATGCTTGCTAGCTCAAAGGCAGAAAAATTACAAAACTTCCAGGACACGTTAGTACATTTAATGTTGCCAAGTGTTGGGTGTAATGCATTCCAGCATAACATGTTTCTGTATTCACATTCCATTTTTCAGTGATGCAGTAATGTAACAGCATACTTGACTACATTCAGTAATTACATTACAGTTACAATAATGTCATTACTTGCATTACAAATGGTCTTTAGTTATCTGTATGCTAGGTGGATAGGAAAGAGGGAAAAAAAACCTCAAACACATCCTTTTTTCCTTCCTGTTCCACTTGTGCTGGAACCAGCTGATTTCACTTTGTGTGATGGTGGAGAAATGGTGGCGTGGTCTTCAGCTTTTGAGGAGTTGCGTTATGGACACTAAATTTATTTTAATTCGGCCTTTAAATGATGACGTATGAACCCTGCTTCCAGGTTCAAACTACTCTGCGTTTATTAAGGCTGTTGTGTTAACATGTTTTAATGTTTTGTATCTTGTTCCATTTAATCTGAACAAGCCCCTAAAATTTTTTTTAAAAGTCAGTGATCACTGTCGGCCTCTCTCGGTTTTTATTACCACTTTTCATTTTAAAGCTCAGTTTTTAAAACCTTACAATGTAACTACAGCCCAGCCCATGCAGCAGTATATTAATGACTAACCTCTTATTGTGGATGGATTATCTCAGTTGTTCTCCTGACTGAAGTTTGGTCCGTTTACAGCATCCTGTCATGCGATTGCATTTGTCCCTAACCATCGGGAACCCTCACATTCACTTTCATCGAGTGGAAAAAAGTTAGCATTCATCCTCCAGCTTCACTGTGCCAATGTGTTTGTATTATGCTAACCATAGCTGTATAGCTAGCCACCACGTAGCACATCATTATATACCAGCAGAATCACTGTGGTGATCTCTTTGAAGTCTCTTCGGGCTGCTTTTCAACTTTGTGTTGTCGGCTTTGTGTTCACATGCAAACACTAAGAAAGATCACGTGTG
>VUQG01041448.1:0-17232 GCA_015106755.1 Etia nguti | reverse complement strand
GAATTAATGACAACATTTATCAAATGTGAAGCGTAGTTTTGATCTTCTTTTGCTGCTGGTTCAGTCAATTTTGGTTGGAGAGTGAAAAAACCTGCAGCATCAGAATCTAGCGTAAACACAAAGTGCTGACCCAACGCATAATCTGTAAGCTGTCGGCTTCCAGCCCGCGGACACGCCGACATTTCACTGATGTGTCGGGTCCGCGCTCTGTGTTTATGTCTTTGTGTGGAATCTGTGTACCTGCTCTCATTTACTGTTTGGTGGTTGTTGAAATAGTTTTGTGAGCTTTAACCTGAGATTCTGGCGTTTCTGGCAAAATACATTTATATTTAAAAGTCAATTCAGGATTTAATGAATCGATATCGCTTTATTAAAGCTACTCACCTCTCTTTATCCACCTGCACTTTCAAACGTACACACGCGAGGGACCACAGGAATATCTGGACCAGGGCCAATCAGAGAGGTCCCACCCCTGACTATCTCTGATTGGTTTAGAACACGATATGGGCATAATGTGTGTCTGTTGTTAAACACATGGAGACTTTCAGAGTTGCAGAGACTTTTTTTTTTGTACTGAACGGCTGGTTGTACCGGTGCGGCCTAGAATTATTTTTAGTCACACCATTGAGAAATTAGGTCGCATATGCGACCAAATTGGTCACACTCTAGAGCCCTGTCTACCATAAACGTCTTCAAAGGCGTTTCAGAGAATTTGGCAGTACATCCACAACCGCAGACCACGTGAAACCACACCAGCCCAGGACCTCCACATCCAGCATCTTCACCTCCAGGATTGTCTGAGACCAGCCACCTGGACAGCTGTAGCAACAGTCGGTTTGCATAACCAAAGAATTTCTGCACAAACTGTCAGAAACCGTCTCAGGGAAGGTCGTCTGCATGCTTGTCGTCCTTATCGGGGTCTGGACCTGACTGCAGGTTGTCTTCGTAACAGACTTGAGTGGGCAAATGCTCACATTCGATGGCATCTGGCACATTGGAGAGGCATTCTGTTCACAGATGAATCCCAGTTTTCACTGTTCAGGGTAGACAATGTGTGTGCCGTTGTGTGGGTGAGCGGTTTGCTGACGTCAGCGTTGTGGATCAAGTGGCCCATGGTGGTGGTGGGGTTCTGGTATGGGCAGGCGTATGTTATGGAGAATGAACACAGGTGGATTTTATTGCTGGCATTTTGAATGCGCAGAGATACCGCGATGAAATCCTGAGGGCCACTGTTGTGCCATTCATCCATGACCATAACCTCATGTTACAGCATGATATTGCACAGCTCCATATTGCAAGGATCTGTACACAATCCCTGGAAGCTGAAAACATCCGAGTTCTCGCATGGCCAGCATACTCACCCGGCATGTCACCCATTGAGCATGTTTGGGATGCTCTGGATCGGCGTATACGAGAGCGTTTTCCAGTTCCTGCCAATATTCAGCAACTTCGCATGGCTATTTAAGAGGAGTGGACCAACATTCCACAGCCCACAATCACAACCTGATCAACTCTGTGGGCCGGAGATGTATTGCACTGCGTGAGGCAAATGGTGGCCACACCAGGTACTGACTGGTTTTCTGCCCACCATCCCCCTCCAGTTAGGCAAAGATGGGCACATTTCAGAGTGGCCTTTTATTGTGGGCAGTCTAAGGCACACCTGTGCAATATTCATGCTGTCTAATCAGCACCTTAACATGCCACGCCTGTGAGGTGGGATGGATTATCTCGGCAAAGGAGAAGTGCTCACTAACACAGATTTAGACAGATTTGTTGACAATATTTGAGAGTGATGGGTCCTTTGTGTATGTAGAAAATGTTTCAGATCTTTGAGTTCAACTCATGAAAAATGGGAGCAAAAACAAAAGTGTTGCGTTTATATTTTTGTTCAGTGTATATATTTGAAATCATAATAATATTGTAATGTAACAAGTTACTTTTAAAAGTTTTGAAACCTCCAATCGGTGCAAAATTTATTTTTTTTACAGATATTTTCAAGACTTAAATAACTGAGAAATGTGTGTGGTAATCTTTTACTCACCAAGGGTTCTAAAGGGCCTCTGCTGGGGCACCAAGGAGAAGAATCCTGGCTTAAGGGCATTTGTGATAATGATGTCAAATAGTTCCTCAAAGTCCTTCCTGTAACAGCCAGAGAAAACTCTTTAGACTCGACAATTCATGGAAAGCATCCAAGTACACAAGTGCACACAGTATGGCTGAATGCGCCTAAACAATCAGTACAGATGACAGAAAACACAGAGTAATAAACAGTGAAGAAATACTCAGACTAAAGTAAACACAGGCCTACAGTCATGAGGACTTTAGTATACATGTTTATGAGGAAGAATCTTCCTTATAAGGAGAGAAGCCAACACGTGGCTCATGAAGCAAGACAGAAATCTTAATGGGAAATATGTAAACTGTTAACTCTGACGTATGGAAGTGCCGACTCCAACATGTGTGCCAAGCTTTAATTGCTTCATGATAAAAGTGCTCATTATAGTACAATACAGTATATTCAAACTGTGGCAAAAATGGGTTTCTGCACATTTTAACAATCTTAATTCAGAACTCAATAGTCTACTTGTACTGGAAAGAGACAGATTGGAGCCATAGCTGCAGTGATGTTGACGCTGCACCAATCCATCGTAGTGACAAGAGAGCTGAGCATTAAAGCTAAGCTGTCGATATTGAGGTTGCTTGTGACCATAAGATAAGGGTAGGAACTAGCCTCTCCCTTAGAGACAGAGTGAATAGTAATTTGAGAGTGGCTCAGAGTAGAGGCGCGACTCCCTCACATCGAAACTAGCCAGTTGAGATGTTTGGGGAACCTGACTAGGACGCCTGCTGGGTGTCTCCTGGTGAGGTGTCTCCTGATGTTTCCTACTGGAAGAAGGCGCTGGGGCAGAACCATGACACACTGAACAAATGACATGTCTCTGCTGGCCTCAGAAGGTTCCCTGGACAATCTGGAGGCCTCTGCTCTCTGTTTTGGCTACTGCCCATATGACCTGCCCCCACATTAGCCGAAGAAAATGGATAAACATCTCAACTTTCAGTACTTTATATAAACCAGAAAACAAGCTTATATAGTCAGTGGAATAAACGCCTCCAGAATCATGAAATGGTGCTATTCCTCTGATAAAAAACGTTTTCATCCAGTTGTACCAAATAGTAATACCCACTTCACTGGACAGGTTGGTCAGTATTAGCTTGTACTCTCCTGTTGGACAGGGCTGGCTTTCCTGTGCTATTTCTGACAGCCTTGTGTCATTGGCGTTCAGTCACTACTTGCCACACTGCAACTATCTTGGGCCAGTGACGAATTTCTCTTGAAAAGGACGGTGGCATGATGGCAAAGGAGAAGCCCTGTTTCTCAATAAAGTGCTTTCTTAACATGTCACACATCATGTGCTGACATGACGCACCAACACATTTCCTCGGAAGAATACACAAACTTTGGCTGTAGGACAACCAGGAAGGATGTTGAAGCCAACCACCTAAATCAGCACAAAACACTCCTCCATAAACCACTTCAGCCTAATTTCTAAGGCTTACAACAGAAATCTTCTGACCTTGTAAAGGATTGATTTTAACAGTGTGTCAAACACACACACTTAGTGAGGGACTCTGCTTTCTGTGGGAGATGACAGGAAATGGTGTGAGAGGAGGGCATCCAGAGCAAAACGGCTTTAACCTGACCTCCTCTGCCCCACTGCTTTACTTCAGAGAAAACTTCACATGGAACAACAGCTTCAAGCATGGAGACTGAAAAAAAGCAAACTATCGACAAGGCCAGAGAAGAGGATAAGAGCTGACGAAGAGCAAGAAGGGCTATCTAAGTCCAAACACAGCAGCAACATGGACACTGTGTTGTTTCAAGGCCCTGTGGTGCTGCTTGATCGAGTGTGAAACGGGGCTTAGGTTACAAAAATAAGGCTTAACCACACCGTGTATAGCGCAGACAGAGGAAAGCTGGTAATGCACAAAGCCAGTGATTTGAACAGTAACCCCACCGCTACAATTTCAAAAGACAGAACTCATCAGCATCCTGCTGGGCAGGATTAAAAAGGCCAAGGATGAGTGAGTTGAATGAAAAAAGCATAAGGTTAAAAACCCTATTTGGACCGTTATGGTAAACAAAGCAGATGAGGTTCCAGTTTTGTTAATGGAGGTGCCAGTGTGAAGTATCGGTGTGGGCAGTCTTACCCCAGGATGTGTTCACAGATGAGCCTGCAGTAGTCGCTATGGGAGCTGGTGATGAGGAGCAGAACCTTTCCAGCATTTTTCATGCTGCGCAGCCAAGTCTTGACAGAGTCAGAACAACGCTGCAGGTACTGGCCAGGATCCCTCTTCACACTTGGGAAGTATGTCCCTGCATCATCTGTGAGAAAAACACAACAGTAGTTAAGACAAGTGCATGCTATGTAAACAAAAGTGATGCTGCTACTATTTCACATTTCCACAATCTGACACACCTCGACAGAGACTCCAGCAACAAAGCTACAACAGTTATTTACTATAGTAATAGTTGATTACTGTAGCTGTGAAGCACTACTACCATGCTGCTGTGGGCTTACTATGACACACTGAGTGTTTCTTTTTCACTCTCCCTATGTTTATACACCTCTCTGTATTTAATTATTATTACAGTAGGCAATAACTATTATTCATTAGTTAGTGTTACTGTGGCTTTTGTCTTGTGTCGCTCTCCCCATCTCTTCATCTCCAACTGGTCATGGCCAATGGCTGTGCCTCCCTGAGCCTGCTCAGTTGAAGGTTTCTTTCTTTTAAAAGGGCGTTTTTCCTTCCCGCTGTCACCAACTGCTTGCTCAAAGTGGGCCATTTGATTTTGGGGATTTGCTCTGTATTATTGTAGCTTATTTACCTTACAACACAAAGCCCATTAAGGCCACTATTGTTCTGATTTAGCGCTATACAAATCAAAGTGAACGGAATTAACTTGAACTGAACTCATCTGTAATTTACAGTCCAATGCTAGAAAATATTGTCATGAGGTAAACAGCTGCTGAACATAACAGCATTTCCCTACTACCCACTAACCATCTCATCAAAATTGATCCCCACTGTAAGATACGTGTAAGTTACAGTTGTGTCATGGAGCTAAACTGACAGCATGTTTTTGAGCGGCTAACGCAGGTCTGTTTTTGGTCTGCTGTACCATCATATAGTGCATATGTAACATGGAAAGTACCAGCTGTTCACAACCACTAATGTAGCGTTCATTTTTAAACAGGTAAAAGTTTTATTGTCTGATCTGATTTTTTTTTTAGTAATCTGCGGTAATCTTTATCTTTTTACCTGATAAAACACTTTAACAAAGGATTGATTATTTTGTCAGCATGTTATGGTCGCTTATTCTAGGATAAAATTCTTTCATCTGCGTAAAAACTGTGATGCAAGTAACTACCTGTAATGCAACAATGCAGGGAAACAAGAAAACAAAGAAAAAGAAAACTAAAGAAACTGAATATGTTCAAACTGCTACCACAAATATGAAAGAAACCAGCAAAGATGGTAATCAATTAGCTTCTTCACATATTGTTGCAAAACCACAAAAAAGCTACAATTCTTTCAAAGACAGACATCAAAGGACACATGCTTCCATTTTTCTTCGTGAGAGACTAAACGTTTACAGATTGAGCAAAGAAGGCTGAAGTGCTTAAACTTTTCCACAAGTTTTTTCTGCTGAGCAAGCTTCAAAAAACAAACAAGACTAAACACAAAAAAACAACAACTATATTTAAAGATGACATACAGAAAAAAAAAAAAAGCAAAGCCTCTTTGGAATCTGTGTTCACAGAAGTGGGACCTGAGGGTCATGGCCCCTGCTTCTCCATCACTTCACTTCCTGTTAATATTAACAGTTCTGGCTCATTAAAACATGTAACTCTGAACCCAAAGCTCAGTTATGTGTCTCATCACTATAAAAAAATATGAATAAAGCACGATATATCAGGAATACAGATACTGCCTGACAACAAATAATACACATTAGTACATATAATAGTGCCACTCTGCTTTGTAAAATGTGGAAACATGATCAAATGGTACCTGGAAGATTTGTAAATGCAAAAATTATTTTTTATCTGACTAAATAAATAAGTATACAAAAACTACTGCCTGTCATGGGAATAATAGAGTTGAGCAGTTTCTCAGTCCTGCACCAAGTCTAAAATGTTTGGGCATGCTGGCCTCCAGTGGCCAAACACAGGACTAACATGAAAAGGAAAAACGCTCTGGTAGTTTCCAAAAGAGGCAGTACAGAGGTCTAAACACAAGATGGTGACAAACACAAACAAGCAAAAAGGGCTCATTTATCTGGTTTATTCGGTCAGCAAGAACCTCAAATCCACATTTTTGAAAATGTTCCAGACCCAAACATTTTAAACAAATCTCGTCTGAAGTTTTAATTGCATCCACAGATCATTACCCCTTCAGCTAAACAGAAAAAAGGGGTCTCGCCGACCAAGGCGGCTTCTCAGGAAGCACAAAGCCCGTCTTGCCTCATTACCCACAGTCAGGGAGGTCATCTGTGGGGGGTTAGGGGAACTCTCCTAGTAGCAAGATTCCATGAAGTAGTTACACGTGTGACCAAACATCGACCCCAGCAGCCAGCACCCGATTTGCATAACACGCTGCAAAGATTCAGAGATGAAGATGGCTGAAAAGATGATATTGGATTCCTTATCTAAAACCAGCCACAATAAAACATCATAAAAGCACATGGTAGTTCTGCTGTAGGTGGTAAATAGTGTCCTGTTGCTAGATCAAGGGAAATTCTGAATCCATACCAGTGTCCAATTTAATCAATATTGATATCTTCACAGTGTTTGCAGATATACACGCTGACCACAGACACTGGTCATATATCGCCTGTTTTGCTGATATGTCAATGTCAGTCAATACTGGCAGACAGCAGCAGACAGCCCTATGGAGATCAACACTTCCACCCATTCTTCAATTCATATGAACAAAGATGCTACAAAAAAAACCCTCGAGCATAATCCCAGAACTGGATGATAGCCACAGCTGAGTGCTGTTGAAACTGTCCAATAACTCTGAAAACAGAGTTTCGTTTTGTTTCATTTCTTTCTGTGATGACTCCAGCCCCGATGTCTCAGTGACGCCTCCCAAAAACAACTCGGTATTTTCATTTCACAGACGCTCTGTATTTTGTTCTATATCTCCTCAGCCCTCTGTCTGCGTCCAGGCAAATGATTTAAAGCAGAGAAGCAAGCAAAGAAGCAAACCAGAAGTCCCGCAGAGAAGCGCATATTTAAAATGCTGCTCTGGCACCACTGTGAGGCTACTACAGTGTGTGTCTAGCTGTGAATATTGGACTGAAGTGCCCTGAGGCCCAGAAGGCCTGTGTATGGGCACTGCACTGTGCAGGCAGGCGCCAGGCCTGCATGACTGAATAGATGCCCAGCGAAAGAAAACCACAACCTGCAGCAGGTCAATCTCTTTCATACATCAAAGTATCCTGACAGGATACACAAATCAACAGTAGCAGTGGAAATTAGGGCAGAGAACATGAGCATTTCACAAACAGCCACACCAAAAGTGATGAGGGGGCACAATCTACACATTCATTTATTTTCTTTATCCCCCAGCAGGAAAGATAAAGGCAAAGAAAACAAATGTGAGAAAAGATGCATTTACCCTTTTTCTCATTATACATAATGAACATCAATCTCTGTATATACACTGTATAAAGCACATGTACTAAATCTCTAAAGGGAAGCTATAATCTACAGTGTTTTGTCTTAAAAAGGCATCCAGACAAACAGCATTTTCCAGCACCTGTTGGAACCACGTGGAAAAACTGGTCAGGCCATTCTGTCTGTGGACTTTCCATTTTTAGCAGAACGACCGCAAATTGCTGCATCATGTCCCTTGCACACTTTTTTTTTTTCTTTCGGTCGGTGACAGTGGAGCTTCAATATCGAAATAACACTCGTGATAACAAAAAGGCAATATACTCTAAAAACAAAGCTGTCAAAAGGAAATGTTCCAAGTCCACAACAAGTTTCACGTCATGTCAAAAAGCCAATCTTTTTGACATTTCTTGCTTTTTTGATATTGTTAGTCAAGGAAACTGTTCATCCTCTCCACATGAAGGTAAATCACTCAAACAAATGACTCAAAAGTCGTCACTTTGAAGTAACTTTCATGATTGAAATAAATAAGAACAACAGCTCAGTTACATAAAGTGTAACTACACCTTCAAATCTGAGTTTGCAAATTAGGTGCCAAAGATTGGACCCTCACTGAGAAGAGAACTGCGGAACCCGTTTCAGGTCTAAGGTCTGCTTTTCATCAACGTACCTAGATCTAAAGAGCTCTTAGAGACCTTTAGAAACAGTCTGGACGAGGATTCAATAACAACAAAAATAGTAATAAATAGATTGGTACTTATACTGCACTCTCTTACTAAAAGCCTCATTCACACAAACACTATCATACAAGTGTTTTCACTTTAAACATAATGTATTCACACTCCGTTGGATACATCAGGGCAACTTGGGGTGAGTTACACTAATGCATCTACTGGAACAATAAAACTTTTGTTGATGGTGGTGGAAAACCTAACATTATGGTACAAAAGTGTTACATTACGCTGGCATGTATTGACTAGCGTAAGACTGCAGAGCTCAATGTAATGTGAAACATACCTCAACAAATATCACCACGCTCACAAGCTGTTTTCATTGTAAAAGTCTTAGTTAGAAAGTGCATTATTAATATTAATATATGATAACTTTGTTCTTAAGAAAGATTAGGAAAATGTTTCCTAGGAAAAATACATCAAAAAAATTTGATAAACTGGAAGAAATTAAAAAAAAAAACTTGAATTAGTAAAGTATTTCATTTTGTAGTCCTATTAAATCATACAGTGAATGTGGGGAATGCATGAGTTGTGGAAATTCATCCATCCATCCATCTCCTCTCACTTCCAGTTTAAACAAATACAGGCTTTGAACTGGGTAGTTTGCAGTTAGGTTACATCAAGACTGGCAGTCATATGTTTGGATTCTTCTCGTGTGCTGATAATGCCCTTTGCCATGTTCCACGTCATGGTCCATGTTAGCAGTAAACCCCAGAGCCACAGCAGCAGCGATCAGCACATGTCAAAGAAAAGAAAACAGTTGAGTCGTTCTTCCTCTCTGCCATGCTACACTGGATCTATAAGACACCCCACCTGCCAAATCCCACATTAACACAGATACACCCAGAACAACTTTGTACTGATTTGTTACCATGTCCTCAAAGACTTTACCCATCTAATGGCAAAGTACGCCTAACCTACCCCCACCAGTAACTCTAAATCTAAAATGGTTTGTATTTTCCCCAAATGGTCCTTTTTATCTCTAAAAAATATAGGGTTAGAGTTCGGGTAACTTTTAAGATGATGAATTACACCTCCAAGGATTTATCTGCCTACTGTCCCAGTTTGATCTGAGTAGATTAATTAGACTATCATACATTAGAATATAGCTTTCCCAAAGCAGTCTTTTGTTGAGCTGTTGTACTTTGAAGGATGTTTTATCTTGATGATCAAGGAACATGATAAAGAGTACAGGCAAACCTTTGAGTTGTTCACTAGGCAGGCAGACAGACTCCTGTCCCTTAGCTTTTCTACTTTCTGAAGAAGTGCAACTGAAGTGGAGATGAAAGGCGACACAAAGAACAATGGCAGCTGTGAAAAAAAAGGACGGTGGTTTTTGGACACCCTTATACACATCGCTGTGGGGGACAGTGACGCCAGTTGCGCAGTCACTTTCGCCTCAGAGCAAACGTGAGGGACACTGCAATCTGTCATTACACCAAACCAGAGCTATATTTAGCCAGTGCTATCTTAAGAAAACTGCAGGCATTCATACTTTAAGGTCTGATCTCAGGAAGATCACATCTTAAATTCCCTATACAGGGTGACACCGTGCACGGTCTCAGTAGGTGCAGCGCAACCGAAATACACAGGGAAGAAAACGCTGATTCAAAAATCCCATTGCCTATTGTAAACAAGAGTTAAATGCACAAGTGAAATTGCCCTTCAAATTAAACATATTTATGTATATTTATCTTGACTACATTTTGCTGACTCTCAGAAGAACACCGACAAAAGAAAAGCACAAAAAGCAAAATGTGTAAAACCCTGAACAAGTCCAGTCTGGTTTGTTATAATCACAGGGAGTTTATGGCACTCACAGTGAGGAATTATCCTCCAAGGTGCAATCTCCATAAACAATAGGTACCTGTGGGGCTACCATCTTTATGCATGAGTCTTAGAAAACACATGGGAAGCACGCACGCTCGCTACTCCTCATCAGTTCACACAGGACGAAAAAAAATGGCAAAAATACTGACTCGTGTTGGAACGACATCATTTATACTGCTGACGTAAACAGAAGAAATACTATTTCTATATCCAAGCGGTGGACAGGGACTCTGATAGGGCCCAGGATGCCTGAGTGAAAAGCAAAATGATCACCTTGCAGTAAAGCTCAGTAAGAATGATCACCAAGTTTAATGGAATTATCAATAGATTATGATATTATGACTTAATTATAGCAGTGAAAAAAAAGAACCCAGATTTTAGAGACAAAGGTATTAAAATGATGAAGCAGTGATCACTAGGAGAATAAAATATGTGAACACAACTGCCACTGGGCTTTTATCATATGCATTTGTACGCTCCAAGGGGAGGCTGTAAAATTTTGTGAAAGGAGTCCAATACAATCCAATGAGTAAGTGAAGCTCACGTTTGTTCGATGACAGGAATATTGAGATGATTTGATGAGGATATCCTCAACTTTTCTGTCAGGAAACACTGCTATTTTTGCTGCTGTTAGTTGCACTTAGTGAATAAACTCTCTGTGAGAATGGGAAAGTGTCATTTTTAGAACACTCGATCCTAACATTAGCTGGAACTTGTGTTTTCAGTGGCTTCTTCAGTCACATGGACGACTGAAAATGCAACTTTCAGATGAACTTGCTGACGTTCCTTACCTGAATGACTGAGCATGCACCACGACATTAGCTGGGAAGAAGCTGACAAGCTGACAAGAAGAGGGCTTTCAGAGGGGGTAATAAAGAGGAGGTGAGAATGGTTCAGGTGTTACTGAAGGACAAGATCAGAGAGGCTAAGGACAATTACAGGAGGAAGTTTGAGTGGAAACTCCAGCAGAACAGCATGAGAGAGGTGTGGAGTGACATGAAGACCATCACTGGATTCAGGCCAACCAACAGTAGGGGAGCTTGGGGCGGTGAGGATAGATCCAACGAGTTGAATTAGTTTTTCAACAGATTTGACACTGCAGTGAATGTTCACATCCCTATAACCTCACCTGTAGTAAGCCTGAAATCCAGAGCCACACCACTGTCTCCCTCTCTCTCCACATAGCACTGTTGCCTCCGGTGAAAGTCCTGACACCCCTCCCCCACCTGTCACTTTCACTCACGACCAGGTTCAGAAGACCCTGGAAAGACTCATCCTGGACCAGCTCCGACCCATAGTCAGACCACATCAGGATCCCCTTCAGTTTGCTTTCCAGCCCCGTCTCGGAGCTGAGGACGCCATCATCTACCTGCTCAATTGTGTCTACACTCATCTGGACCAGCCGGCGAGCACTGTGATGGTCATGTTTTTTGACTTTCCCAGTGCATTCAACACCATCAGGCCAACCCTCCTGGGTGATAAGCTAACAGTGATGCAGGTGGATGCTTCTCTGGTGTCCTGGATTGTTGATTACCTGACAGGAAGACCACAATATGTGCATCTTTCACATTGTGTGTCTAACAAGGTGGTCAGCAACACAGTGGCACCACAAGGAACCGTCCTCTCCCCTTTCCTCTTCACCCTTTACCCCACACACTTCAGCCACTGCACAGAGACCTGCCATCTTCAGAAGTTTTCTGATGACTCTGCGGTGGTTGGATGAATCAGCAAGGGTGATGAGTCAGAGTACCGGGGCTGTAGTTGACTCCTTTGTCACGTGGTGCAAGCAGAATCATCTGTAGCTCAACGTGGCAAAGACCAAGGAATTGATTGTGGACTTTAGGAAGACCAGGAAAACCTTGACCCCTGTTTCAATCCAGGGGGTCAACATGGACATTGTGGAGGACTATAAATACCTTGGAGTACACATAGTACACTGGACTGGGTTAAAAACACCACTGCGCTTTACAGGAAAAGGCCAGAGTCGTCTCTATTTTCTGAGGCGGCTGAGGTCCTTCAACATATGTTGGATAATGCTCAGGATTTTCTATGAGTCCGTTGTGGCCAGTGCCATCCTCTATGCTTTTGCATGCTGGGGGAGCAGGTTGAGGGTTGCGGGGGCCAACAGACTCAATAAACTGATCTGCAAGGCCAGTAATGTTGTGGGGATGGCGCTCGACTCCCTTAGGGTGGTGTTGGAGAGGCGGATGTTGTCCAAGGTAAAGACAATGTTGCATAATACCTCCCACCCACTCCATGGCATGCTGGGTAGCCACAGAAGCACGTTCAGTGAGAGACTGAGATTACCAAAAAGCACCACTAAACAACACAGCAAATCATTCCTGCCCGTGGACATCTCCCTGTACAACTTCTCCATCAAATACACTGTAAACACTGCAATAGTTACACCCTTTTTGCACACGCTCTTTTCTACTCAGTAATGTTGCTGTCAATAATCTTGATATTCATTTAGAATCACCTCTGTCAATCCTTGATATTTATTATTGAGTGATTTGTATATGTTGTGCTATTTCTTAAATCTGTAAAATCTGTAACATATTGTATTGTTAAATAGTCTAGTCTGTTTCTGCATGTACTGTATTGGAGAAACTGTAACCCACATAATTTCCTTAGGGATTAATAAAGTATGCTGATTCTGATTCTGCTAATATTAACTTGTAACCAGTTGTTGTTGTTTAGCCAGATAATTGTCATCTATCCAGAGATGCTAGGGTTGCATGTCTAATGTCCTGACAATAAGTAATAGTGACAATAAATAAGCATGTTTACAAATGTTTTCGTGTATTAGAGATCTCACTTCAGTCCAGGAGAAGAGGCTTGAGATGAGGAGTGGACACAAGAGCAAGGAGAGAGCAGTTTTGGAGGAGGATAAAGACATGATGAAAATATACAAATGTTAAATGGTCATATATATAAAAGAGCTATTTGTGATCTTTTAATTTAAAGATGTGTACTATGTATGTGGCGGTAATGTCCTTCTTGGCCACTGTGTTCAAGATAGTGGGGCAACATGACGGTTTCTGGTGCACGCTCCTTATTTTTAAAATAATATTTCAAAGTTTTTCAGAATGCATCAGTTTGGTGGAAGATATGATTACACTCCAATGAATATATTCACGAGGACAACATTCCTTTTTTCCTATTAAACAACTTCAAAAAATTACTTGCTGCACTTTTAAATGAATCACACAAGTGTCATTTACTAAGATTAACAGCAGGCAATTTACTCCTTTTTGCAGTACTGTTTAAAAGTCCATGACAATCACCGTGGAGAATACTCACAGATGTCAGTCCTGTGGGCCTGTAGGTTGTTATTGGTTCTTCACCCTGAATGCTTAGAGCTGAGCCTCACATTTTAGTTACTCAGCACATATTTACACTATTTTTTATCTACATGTACAATGCAATCCAAACTCATAATTATTTCATTGTTCACAAACTTGACAGCAGCAAGGCGGGCTATTAAAGACATACTAAGCTGAGTGCAACTATTGTCTTCTCACAATATGAGAACAGTTAATGAAGTCTTTGGTGGGACCTGCTTTAATCACACTCCAAGCTGCTGCTCAGTTAAGTTTTTACGACTCTCAGAGCAGAAGAAAGAAGAGGCTCCTTTTGCTGATGTCAGATGGAACTTATGTTAAAAGTAAGTCAGAGCTCATTCCCTGTATTCCAAAAAAAAAGGTGTGATTATTTTTCCTTTCAGAGCAGCGACTATACACTTATTTTAAATTCTAAAGACTGAAATCTACTGATCACACTCCAACATCCAACTACATGAGCGATTACCATTATTTTATCCTTGTTTAAGATACGGCAGCATCATTTATCCTCCAAGGAAAACCTGACTGAAGCTAAACTAGCAGTTCATTAGGAGGCTGCTGTTTATTTGACACAGTGCAGAACATGCCTCATCTGTTATGTTGCACGCAAAACACGTATTTAGCTTATCTGTGAGCAAACATGGGGCTGATCAAAGAAAGGCGCCACCACAACATCATTTGGCAAGTCAGACATAACACTGTGCCTCCCCACCCTGATGTGGGGAACGTCACGCAGTGGAACATACGTATACATTTGTTTAAAAGACAATGACAAAGGGACTCCAGTGCCAAACAGATCATTTTATACATGAAAATAGCCTTACACTAACAGACAAGAGCCAGCACTTAGAAGTAAGCTGGGGATTTGTGGTGTTTATCTAGCTCTGTCACTGGAGACACAGACGGGAGGGGTGAATGTAAATGTTGCCTTTCCTGAATACACATATGGAAGCAGCAAACTGTCAACACACATACATGATGAACTCCATCATGTCTCCCCATACAACAAATAATAAACAACACATCGTGTGCAGTGCTGGATCTGTTAATGCTTAAAAAGCAACTGGACAAATTAAATAACTGAAAATAAATTATTAATTTCTAATACTTGGTTGAAAACCCTTTGCTGCCAATGACAGCCTGAAGTCTTGAGCTCACGGACATCACCAGATCCTGCGTTTCCTCCTTTTTAATGCTCTGCCAGGCCTTTACTGCAGCGACTTTCAGTTGCTGTTTGTTTGTGGACCTTTGGGGTTAAGATCAGGTGACTTTTTTCTTGCCATCGTTCTGGTAGAGGTAGATCTTTGTTTCATCTGTCCAAAGAATGTTTTTTCCAAAACTTTTTTTAAGCAAAGTTCAATCTAGCCTTTCTATTCTTGAGTCTTATGAGTGGCTCGTACCTTGCAGTGAACCCTCTGTATTTACTTTCATGCAGTTCACTTTATGGTACACTTGGATATCGATACGCCTACCTCCTAGAGAGTGTTGTTCACTTGGTTGGCTGTTGTTAAGGGGTTTTGCTTCACTATGGAAATTATTCTGCGATCATCTACATGTGTTGTCCAGGTCTTTTTTCATTGCTGAGTTCACCAGTCCTTTCTTTCTTTCTCAGGATGTAACAAACTGTAGATTTTGCCACTCCTAATATTGTAGCAGGTTCTGAGATGTATTTTTTTCTGTTTTCACAGCTTAAGGATGGCTTTTTTCACCTGCATGGAGAGTTCCTTTGACTGACTCCAGGCCTTTTATCTGCTTAATTGATAATGGCATAATGAAGGAATTGCCCGTACCTGACCATGAAATGCCTTTAAATCGAGTGTCCAATTACTTTTGGTCACGTTAAGGAGCTGAAACGGCTAAACCCTTCATCCAATTTCAGTGATGCAAGCTGAGAGTCTACACATTATGTCCATCTCCATTATATAAATGCACTGTGCAATAAATGCACAGTGTCAGTGTCCAAATATATATGGGCCTAAGTGTATGTACTGCTTGTGTTTTTCCATCACTGGAGAGAGAGAGCAAAGTAGTGTAAAACCTCATCTTGGAGCACTCCATTACAGAAAATGACAGAAAATAAATCAGGCACAGAGTGCCCAAAGTGACTAAGGGAACAAAAACACAGTGCTCATGGTAAGGTATATAATTAAAGTACAACACATCACGCAATCTTTCTGTCTCGTGTTGATGTGGTACTCTTAGTAGTCAAAATCTGAAACTGAAAGAAAGGGAGGTTGGGAAGAGGGTTAACAGAAGGAGAGGGGAAGAAAAATAGAGGAGAAGAGGGATAGAGAGAGAAAAGACACTGAAAAGCTGCTTGATCACCTGCTGGGAGAAAAAAATCCCCACCTACCTACCACCTACCTAGAAAAGAGCACAGGAGTGCCCCGGATGGGGGTCACCTAGCAGCCACAGTGCAGAGACCATAGGGGGGGGGCAGCGATGAGCCCGTAGGCTCCGCTGGCAGCCGGCTACGCCAGGGCAGACCGAGCCCTGAACCAGATACCCGAGATCCGAGGGCCCCCACACGCTCCTGAAGGGGTCCGACAGAGTCAGGCACCGGGAGTGAGCCGGTACACACCTGAGCAAAAAGCCCCGGACACCGAGAACCACCAATGCACCAGCAGGTGGGGGCACCAGTCACTGGCAGGGAGTGTGATGGGGGGATGTTCCAAGAGAGGTGAAGTCTAAGACCCGACCTGACACACAGACATAGACAAACAGGCACACACAGACACAAACATGCATTCCCTACCCTTATACACACATATGCAAATACTCACACACTCACCCAACATGGAGACACACAGAACTGTACACAGTACGCACACTCACACTCCCCACACATACTCTATACTCCCGGGTCCAGGCCCCAGAGGGGCAATCCACCCCCAGACCCAGGAGATGGTTCTCTTTGCGTGTCGTTCTAAGTGCATTTAAAACAGGGGAGGGGCATGTTGCCAAAAACCCTCTGCCAGATAACAGCTGGTGTCAGCAGGGCCCCTCCCGAGAACCCTCAATGTCTACATTTATTTAAAATGGAGAGGTGGGCACCAGCATCAGAGGTGAGACTGAATGAACAGACCCCCCTCTGGATGCCGTTCAGTGTGCCCACCCCCAAGGCCCTATATGTATGTGTCATGGGAGTGTAAGTAATGTGACTGTCTAAGGCTACGTCCACACTAGCCTGGATAGATTTGAAAACGGTGTTTTCATCTGAAAACGCTCCGCGTCCACACTAGCGTTTTCAGTCGTTTTCACAGAGTTGTGCGTCCACATTGAAACGGCCGAAAACGCTTACGTTCCAGTCCTGCGCATGCGCAAAAGCGAGTGAGAATTAAAGAATTTGAAGAAAAGCTATCTGGAGCATGTACAAACTGATATTAATCTTTTTTAGGGCTGTCAAAATTGAGAGCAATCAAAACAACTGCTGTATAATGCACTCCGCTATCTTTGTTTAATTGGTCACATGACTGCATCACATGACTAAAATGCGTCATCGTTTTCAAAAGTCTGCGTTTTCGAGTGTCCACACTGCGACGGGACAGCTCCGTTTTCAAATGTATGCGTTTTCGAGAGCGTTTTCAAAACGCTGCGTTTTCCTTGGGGAAAACGCCGTCTCAGTGTGGACGGGAGGGCAAAACG
>VUQG01041446.1:0-32308 GCA_015106755.1 Etia nguti | reverse complement strand
AGCCATCCGGGAGGGGCTCAGAGTAGAGCCGCTGCTCCTCCACATCGAAAGGAGCCAGTTGAGGTGGTTCGGGCATCTGACAAGGATGCCTCCTGGGCGCCTCCCGGGTGAGGTGTTACGGGCATGTCCCACCGGGAGGAGGCCCCGGGGCAGAACCAGGACACGCTGGAGAGATTATATCACTCGGCTGACCTGGGAATGCCTTGGTGTTCCCCCGGACAAGCTAGAGGAGGTTGCTAGGGAGAGGGAGGTCTGGGCTTCTCTGCTTAGGCTGCTGCCCCCGCGACCTGGCCGCGGATAAAGTGGAAGAAGATGGCTGGATGGGTATTTTATGTAGTAATTAAAACTACAGGGTAGTTTCAGTTTAAGAGGGGAGGAATGTTATGATGTAGCAGGGATTTGTCCACCAGGGGGCAACAGTTGTTGGAGAGCAGTGCCAGTTTGTGTGTTGCGCATGCCCCAGTTTGGTAAATAAAGAAGTGACTGTGAGGTCAATATGCTCTCCGTGGTTCCTTAGTTTCAGGATATCACAAGAATCCATAGACTAGGAAGCAGTCTCCCCAGGCCAGACCTCAAGTGGCCCCTCCTCCTCCCCCCGCTGTTGCGACCGGGAGGAAGAAGAAGTAGCCTGCCTTACAGCCTTTCCTCTAGGGCAGTGGTTCTCAAACTTTTCACAATGAGTACCACCTCATAAAATATATGTCTCTTGAAGTACCACCCTTATGACCGACATTAAAGTACAGTAGTATAGGCCTATTTAACACAACATACAGTTTACATGAGACAATTTTATTTCTTATATGAATGTTATTTATTTTAACCGTCATAAACAGGATGTGACGACTGATAATAATAACAACTGTACTGCATTAAAACATTCACAGCAGGTAGGATATCCAATCTTTAAGTGATGACCTGATGAACCCCATTAAGGCTGTTGTGTTTTTAACATTTTTGTTCTATTTAATCTGAACAAGCCCCTAAAAAAGTCAGTGATCACGGTCAGCCTCTCTCGGTTTTTATCATCACTATTCATTTTAAAGCTCAGTTTTTAAAATCTTACGATGTAACTACAGCCCAGCCCATGCAGCACAATATTAATGACTAACCTTATTTTGCAGTTGTTCTCCTCACTGAAGTTTGGTCCGTTTGCATCATCCTGCCATGCAATTACATTTATCCCTAACCATCGGAACCCTCACGTTAACTTTTATCGAGTGGAAAAAAGTTAGCGTTCATCCTCTAGCTTCACTGTGTTTATGTTATGCTAACCATAGCTGTGTAGCTAGCTAACACCTAGCACATCATTATATACCATCTAGCCCAACTTCAGTAACCCTACAAACGCCACTGCTGTTTAGTTTTCTGTCTTCATTTATGTCGGAAGTGATAGCAGAGCTGTACGTTTTAATTTATGCTGTGGCGGTTAAGCCGCTGGATTTTTGGCTTCACGACCTTCCTTCGTGGTTCGTGCACATCGAAGCTCAGTTTGGTCTTCGTAGCGTTTCAGCTGACGACACGAAATACCATCATGTGGTGGCCTTGCTGGATCTGCTGTCCACCCACCGTGTGATGACCCTCCTCCGGCATCCTAAGGGAAATACACCACTCTCAAGGCGCTGCTGCTGCGGCGCTACTTCCTCTCAGATGCAGAGCGGGCGAGAAACTCCTCTCTCTCTCGGGCTGGGTGATGGTACCGCTCTCGATCTCATGGAGAGCACGCTGTCCTTGCTAGGAACGGATGACGGAGGATTCCTCTTCACTCACGTCTTCCTCCTACAGTTGCCGGTGCGAGCTGGCCTTGCCAACTCCCCGCTGCTGGCCGCGAAGGATTACCGCTCACTCGCAGAAGAAGCGGATTGCATTCTCCTGGCTACTAGGAGCTTCGGCATCGAGGTGATAGTTCCTGACTCCCCGACGGCATCTCCCGCGCCCCCACCGATTCTCCCGGGGCCTCGACTCATTGATGGTGGCTGGGATCATGGCGCGGCGGCACCGCGGAAAAGGGCTGTGTTTTTACCATCAGCGTGACAGCGCCGTGCCGCCTTTGCAATTTTAAGGCCCAGGGAAATGAGCCCGAAAGCGCTTTTTAGCGGCCGCGACCGCTGGCAATAAGGAAAGGCTGCTCTTCATGCATTCGGTATTAAAAAAGCCCCGACACGCGCATCCAGGCAGTTTGCCGAGGGCGCTGTCAAGTGTTGTAAACGCATGAAAATATCAAACATGCTGAAAAACAGAGCAATGCTGTCTGCCATAACACAGCCCATGAAGACTCGCATTTCCACGGCTGTGATAATGCAGATGAGCCTGTCACCTCTGTCACAGGTGAGGGAGGTAACGGGACACTGGGATGGCGTATGTTTCGTGCGGCAACCAGAAGGGGGTGCCAACACTCTACCTTCGGTGAAGTGGCCAGTGAGCCCTCTGTCTCTCCACATAAAGAGCTGGGCTACCTGCACTCAGCCAGCATGGGTGCTGAGGACATTGGAAAAGGGCTACAGACTACAATTCAATGTCGCTCCACCACGTTTCAAAGAAATTATTTACTCTCATGCTCTGCGCGAGTCTTCCAGTTTTCTCCTGGAGGAAATTTCCACCTTGAGAGACAAAGGTGCTATAAGAGTTGTCCCTCCCAAGGAAATGCACAGTGGATTATATTCAAGGTATTTCCTTGTGCCAAAGTAAGGGGGGAGGCATTCTGGATCTCCGTGCCCTGAACCCTCATTTAAGGAAATACAAGTTCAGGATGTTGACACACGCCTCGCTGCTACGGTTTATACAAGCGGGCAACTGGTTCACATCAATCGACCTGAGGGACGCTTATTTCCACATCCCTATATATCCCCGCACCGAAAGTATCTAAGATTTGGTTTCCAGGGGATAGCGTACGAGTTTGTAGTCCTGCCTTTTGGTCTCTCACTGAGCCCAAGGGTGTTTGTAAAATGCACCGAGGCAGCAGTGGCCCCGCTCAGAGAAAAGGGTATTCGGGTGGCCACATATATCGATGACTGGCTGGTGGTGAGGTTGGCTCACCGGGACTAGATCCTCACTGCGATGGCCACCATCACGTGAGAGTCTCTGCAGACTGTTCACACGCTCTCCACAAGTGGAAGAAACCAGGTTCCTTGTCTCAGGGGCAGTTTCAGCCAGGAAGGTGATCTCCACAGATGCCTCTCTTTTAGGCTTGGGAGCCACCCACGAAGGCAGAGCAGTGAACAAGGGATGGGGCCCTCACATGCGCTCTACCCACATAAATGGTCTGGAACTCATTTTAATTTATGCATCCAGGGAGAATGCTCAGTGTCCCCTGTTTTACTCCCTGCACGATCAGAAAGCTCTACTGGGGGTGGATGCTCTATTTCACGAGTGGCCAAGAACCCTTCTCTGTGCTTTTCCCCCAGTGGCCCTCATTTCTCCAACTCTGGCCAGAATGAGAGAGAAAGGTCAATCTATGATCCTGATAGCCCCACACTGGCCAGGGAAGCACTGGCTGGCGGAGATTTTTCAGCTGCTGTGCAGCCCACTTTGGCCGTTACCACTACGCAGAGACCTCCTGTCTCAGGCACGGGGGCAAATATTCCACCCCCACCCAGAGAGACTAGCTCTATGGGCTTGGCCCATGAGTGGTTTAACCTGAACACAGTGGGGCTCCCTCATAGTGTTATTGTAACTATTCAGTGTTCTACAGCATTGTCTACTAGGACGCTATATGAACACAAGTACCGTGTGTTTGAAAGCTGGTGCTTAGAATCACAGGCCATCCCTTTTCAGTGCTCTGTGGCAGTGATTCTGTTATTTCTTCAGGCCCTGATTGGGGTAAAGCCTTCTCCACCATCAAGGTGTATTTGGCAGCAATTTCAGCCTGCCATATTGGTTTTGAGGGGAAGACTGTAGGACAGCATCCCTTAATATGCCGTTTCATGAAGGGTGCACGCCGTAAATTGCCTACATTTTACATTTTAAAATGACCTATTTATTTTGTTGTGTCTTATTGTATCTTTTTATTTGCTATTATGGCACATAATGTTCTCATTCATTTTCACTCTTTTTGTGTATAGCGCTTAATAAATAAACTTTACTTTTACTTTACTTTGTTTTTACGAACGTTTTTATAGTGGTCCTCCTACTCTTGAGTTTGGAAAACTCTCTGTCTTCACTCAAAGTATCAAGCTTCAATACTAGTGACATGTTAGCAAGTGGCTGTAAATATATGTGTGACTATTTTGTATAAATGAAGTAATTACCAATAAAGTGGCAGTTAGATGAGTAGGTATAAATTAGATATGCAACATATATCTGGCATTGATAGCCAGAGTCAACTATAATGAGTCAATTAATCTGATACTGAGCATGTACCCTGGTATTTCAGCTGTTGTACATTTGTGAATGCAGCATATGTATGATACCACAACACAGTGTCGTACACAGCTCATATAAGTCTCATCACTGTTTTGCCTAATGTTCTGCTTGCACAAGCTGTGTGCAAATGTGAGCAACAGAACAGTGATTGCATTTTATCTGACAGTTAGACGAGGCTCCTTCAAATACATAGTTGGTTTCAAATATAGAAAAAAGCAAAGAAGGGATCCATTAATCTTCCTGCAGTTAGTAAAGCAGTTTGTATTCTTCTAAAGAATACCTGTCCAACCTTAGTTATACCGGTTCAGGTTTCATAAGTAGCAGCTGTGAAAATGAAGGTGCAGATAGGGTCAGAGGTTGACAAAAAGTCGTCTCGAGAAGAGGCCATTACCTGGATACACGGTGAAAGAAAAAGAAGGTGTTAGAACAATATGGTGTGAGTTGAAGGAAGCAGTAGAGGGAGGACTGATTGTCAGAAAAATGAATGGGGAGAGAGGGACAGGTGACACTTCAGGGCAGACCCTTGATGGATTCTGTCCCTGTGGGGACTGATCGTAACATAGGCTATCAGGTTCTGACTTTGGCTTAGCCACTACTGGAAACAGTGTAATCACACACACACACACACACACACACACACACACACTCTTTGCCCATCTGTCTCTTACTCTGTTTAGTCCTCACTCAGTATTACCGGAGTCATCACTCCAGCCGTGTAATCCTGCTGAGGGGCACAAACTGAACCCTGTCTCTACAAGACTGTCTGGGAACGTAAGTCATTTTCTATCCATCATCCCACCAGAGAGTGAGGGGGGAAGCAATGTGGAAGCAGAATCATAGTCTATCTGCATTCTCCTTGTGTTCAGTGTATGCCTGCTTAAATCCCACAGGCACAGCTGCTACAGATGCTTACAAAGATATGCTCTCATCTCATAATTACCTGCAGGACCATAGTTTGCGTTAGGTCCCCCATACGGTTGTCCACCATAAGCCCCATAAGGCCCACCAGGGGCACCACCTGGCCCTGGCCCATATTGTCCTCCATGACCTGGGACTCCATAACCACCATAGGGTCCTCCTGGTTGACCTCCAGCACCTCCGTAAGGAGTTGATGGCGGAGGCCCATAGGAACCCCTGCCTGCACCGTATGGCGCACCCGGTGGCGGGTTGACACCAACTGGATAGCCCTGCAGAGGGACAAAAAAGCAAGGGTCACTAAAACCTATAATAAACAGGCTTACTGCATGAGCGGTAACAGAGTCCAAGGACCACGGAGACACAAGAAACTTCAGATATGGCTACTCCAGTATATTCTCAAATTCTGTACTTAAGTTTAGTTTTCAGGTTATGTATTTTCTGTTGCCTTGGATCCTGCTACTTTGTACTCCACTTGTTTAATATTTCAGGGAAAAATATGTAATCATTAGCCACAATACTAAAATCAGCTGCCCGATATTGTATAGACCCCCACTGTGCCTCCAAAACAGCTCTGACATAGTGAGGCATGGAGACAGGATCTCTAGTGGATTCTTTGGGTCCTGTAGATTGTCCGCTACGGCCTCCACAGATTGTGATGGTTCCTGGGAACATCCTGTGGATGATCAACTAGACTGACATTTGGGGGGTGGGGGGGTCTGGAGGTCCTCACTTTGCATTCTTTCTCGTGCTCCTCATTCTGCAGTTTTTGCAGTATACATTGCCCCTACTAGGGGTGGGTGGAATTGACTGGTAATACCTTAGCCATGAACAGGATTGTGTTGTCTGTAGCAATGTTTATGAGGGTTTAGCATAAAGGTTTGATCTGGACTCAGAAGTCATAGAGCCTACACCCCTAGAGTTCCCATGGCCATGCCACAGACAGCAGTTTATTTGGCACCAATGAGAGCTGCACAATATGAGGAAAATATTTTAATGTTTAATGATGTTTAATGTTGCATACTTTTCTGACAGCTACAATTAGCATGCAAATTAAGATTTTGCCAGCAAAACATGTAATTGGTTTATAATTAGGAGACTGCTCATGTGAAGTTACCTATAGGACACAGCAGTGGGTAATTTTATGTGAAAGGCTAAAACAAAACAAAACAACAAAAATACAGTTGTATTTTGGTAGTTTATTAGCTGTTTTAACTACTTTTGAGGAAAATATAGTTAAACATGTGAAACAGTCGTATTCTACCTTTTAGATGATGTAATCAATTAATACAAGAAAAAAGATTCACGAATTAAGTAAAAACTGGGCGCACAGAAGCTTAACGATGCCATAATTCAAGCAAAATAAGCCAGATTGTATCCCACTGTGCTGATCAATGATTCGTTTGTTGCCATATAAACAGCTCAACTTCTTTTATGTGTATATGGTAGGTAATTAAGGTTAACATTTATTTACGTCGTAATTATGTGTTTCAGGAAGAACGATGAGTTACCTTTACTTTGGATGAAACCCACCATGACTACTATCAATTCAAACCAGAAAAACTAGAGTATTCCTGAACCGCAAGACCACATTTAAATAATAAACACCGAGTTACCCGCTATTTCCTACCTAAATGTTGCTAAAGAATAGCAACAGTTTACGGTGTAACACTTAGCTAACAGCAGCAGACAAATGAATAACCGAAACTACTTGCGGGGATGTTACTTCCGTCATATTAGCCAACAAAGGAGATAACAAACTCAATAAACAACATTAGCATGTTATTATGAAGACAAAAGCAAGACAAAATGCAGGAATTCAATACCTGTCCGTAGTTGAAACTCATATTTTGACAGCCCTTACTTCCTACAACGAAGCATCCGTTAAGGGCAGATACGGCAACGTCCGGTTTCCGCTCACTATTGGTTCACTGTCCTATCTATCAAAACCGCACCCGTGTCCCCTGCTCCTGATTGGACGGTAGTGTGAAAAATCGGATGACGCCTGAACAAGTAAGGCGGGGTCACATGTCTATCCCTATTGTAAAGTAAAGCTTTGTGTGAAGCCTATAGTGAAGTACTTTGTGAGTGAGTGACTCAGCGTGTAATCCTATCCGGTCTTTAAGTCTGACGTCATTAACCGTGTCTGGACTCAAACTCAGCTGCAGGTCCCAAAGTCAAACGAACACTGCAGCATCACTGAGAGTTGAAAAACTGTCTAAATTCTTTCATCTGTAATACAATGATCAATGTGGCTGCTCTACCAGGTGTAATAATTAAGTTTAACATCCAGGCATCCATGAAAACAGAATTTATGAAATGTAATGGAGTTAGAAGTTAGCAGGGAGTTAGCTCGCTAGTTTCCATCTAAATATAATATAGCATGTTCTGCTGAGAGATTTCTGAAACAAATTAAGACGTACAGCTCTGCTATCACTTCAGACATAAATGAAGACAGGAAAATAAACAGCAGTGACGTTTGTAAGGTTACTGAAGTTTGGCTAGCTGGTATATAATGATGTGCTACGTGATCGCTAGCGCACAGCTATGTTAGCATAATATAAACAGTGAAGCTGGAGGATGAACGCTGTTGCGTTGGGTTCTTTAATGAAGACTCCTGCTCAAGCGATAACATGGAGTAACATATTTTAATACAGTTCCTCGAGGCTGTCCCCATGCCAAACCATTTCCTATTTTGTGGGTAAGTACTGCCGCCTAGTGGCGCTTGCATATACAATCAATATAGATTACACCAAAAACGCTAACGTTTTTCCACTGGATAAAAGTTAACGAGAGGGTTCCCGATGGTTAGGGACAAATGTAATCACATGGCAGGATGCTGTAAACAGGAGAACAACTGAAATAATCCATCCACAATACGAGGTTAGTCATTAATATACTGCTGCGTGGGCTGGGCTGTAGTTACATCATAAGGTTTTAAAAACTGAGCTTTAAAATGAACAGTGGTAATAAAAACCGAGATAGGCCAACAGTGATCACTGACTGTTTTTAGGGGCTTGTTCAGATTAAATGGAACAAGATACAAAGCATTGAAACATGGTAAAAACAAAACAGCCTTATTATATGCAGAATAGTTTGGGCCCAGAAGCAGGATTCATCACGTCATTGCTTAAAGACCAGATAGTGAATACAGGGTTCACCTACAGCATGTAGTTTTCCTAACTGACAGGTGGTAACCATTTGATAATTGTGAAATGCTTGAAAAAAAAAAGACATACACAAACTAAACTAATATAGATATAGTCATAGTTCATTTGGGTTGAGAAACAGCATTTTGTGCGTATAAACAACTGTATGTGCCATTTTTTTCAATGTAATTAATTAATTCACATCTGCACCTTCACCAAGCAATTTCGATCTAGTTTAAGAATAAAGGGGATTTTCTTCATTTTCTTCATCTCCATTTACTGTATTTAAGAAAGTACTCTGCTTGGTCAATCTGTATTTTCAGTTAAAGGGGTTCACCATCTGTTCTGAGTTTAAGACCTTTTAAACTTTTAAAGTTTATATTCTTTAGAAGTACCTGATCTAACAGCTTGCCACAATTTACTACTGGCCAGTGATGCACAGGCTAGATAAAAGCATGAGTACAGACACACAATCATACACACATAGAGCATCATTACTCAAAAAATAGCTTCCTCTTTCATCTGCAATTTTACTGTCGATTTCCATACAGAATATCATTTAACAAAGTTTTATTTACAAATTGCTAGGTATTTCTTTGCCATTGAACAACAGTTCTGCAAGTAGTTAGAAGGATGCATTTGCTTCCAATGGCATCTAGAGTTATTCAATTAGTTTTTCAGAGTAGCCCAAGCAACATGGTTCTTATTTCATAGGTGGTGCCTCCTCAGTCTTGATGTTACTCAGGTTCTGGATAGAGACTGTTGGATCCACTCTTGTAGATGATCTAGACTTGTGCCTTGAAAACGGTGTTGACAATGGCTTCAGCTCGTGAGTCTCTGCAAACGCCTGCCTGTCTTCATCTATTTTCCTCTTGATTCGTTTCTTGATGCGCTTGCAGATGAAGTAAACCATTTCACAGATACACATCAAGATACAGACAGCAGAGGACACCACCATGAAGAGAGTGAAGATTTTCTTCTCTGTTGGGCGGGATATATAACAGTCCACTGTGTTCGGGCAAGGCTCCAGGGAACAGTTGGACGAACGGGGTAAGTCGTACCCTTCGTAGATGTGGTAAAGGATGTAGAGGAAACCAGCGTCAAAGCTTGCCTTTAAGATCAGGCTCACCTATGAGAAGACAAATGAGTGTTAAAGTAGCAAAAATCCAAGTGATTTCTCCATTGCTAATGCTGTGTTTGACAGGATTGATTTTAAAAGTTCAATAATTGCTGTAACTTATCCCAACCATTTGTCTAAGCTCTTATTATGACGATTAGTTTTTAATTTTTTTTAAACTAACTAAGTGACCCCATGTAAAATTTGTAATGTAAATGAGGATTCTTCAATCTGATAATCTAGAAAATGAAGATTCCTGATATTTACCAAAATCAATCAAAACAAAAGTGAACACTTGGTAGAGGTATTTCTAAACAGCAAATGGAAGCGAAGTTAAAGACAAGAAAAAAGACACCATGTTACAGACATAATAGTCCCACATTCCAGTGTAGGGACATATTATATGGCTATTTTAAAGAAGCTTTTAAATAGAAAGCATTGAACCACTGAAAATAGAGGTGGGCGGATCCCTCCAAATATCGATAATCAATGCTTTTTTCAGTATCAGAATGATACAAGGGTGATATGATAGGATAGATACTTTGTTTCTATCCTCTTTTAGAACTGAAAAAAACAATACCTCAGACATACACTGTGAAAAATGTGTGAACCTTTTTGTGCTGACTGTCACATCTATTCTTTTATAGCCAAGTATAGGCAGGTAGTATTGGTATCTATAGTGGTATCGGGATCTGCAGTACTTGATATTGGATAGATACCAAAATTTGCAGTATCGTAGACCAGCGGTCCCTAACCCCTGGGCCACGGACCAGTACCGATCTGTGAGAGTTGAGGCTCGGGTGTGAAATTTATGGTTTTCAGGGTTTTTATCGTTATTTTCTTTCGTTTTTATCGTTAACTCGGTTTCCCTGGGTCTTTTCCCGTGTGTTATGAATAAATCTTCTTTTTTTTTGGTATCGGTACTGGTTTTATTTTGTTGTATTTATCCGCGACACCTTAATGGCAGGTCCATTAAAAATATTGTCAGACATAAACCGGTCTGTGGCGCAAAAAAGGTTGGGGACCACTGTCGTAGACCACTCCTGCAAAGTCATCACACATACAGCTTCATGTCAGTTTGGAGCTATGATGAAACTTGTTGCTCATTTATTATAATTGCTAATCTCCTTCTATGTGTGGCATACACAATAACACTGGAATGAAACTTCAGCACCCTTGAGTCTTACCAGGTATGTCCACCACAGCCCTCCACGTTTCTTTCCCGGGCGGGCATACAGGTGTTTACCCTTGTGGGTGGTGGTGTACTTTAAGTCCTTCATCTCTCGATATTTGACATGGGCAACAACCATCAGTGACGGGCACGTGACGAAGATGAGCTGCAGGGCCCACAGGCGGATGTGGGAGATGGGGAAGAAGTAGTCGTAGCACACGTTGGTGCAGCCCGGCTGAATAGTGTTGCATTCAAAATCTTTGCTCTCCTCACCCCACACCCGCTGAGCCGCTACCACAAACACCATCACACGGAAGATGAAGACCATTGAGAGCCAGACCTGACCGAACACTGTGGAGTATTTGTTGACCCCACTGAGGAGGGTCTCCAGCCAATTCCAGTTCATGACAGCTACCTTAGAGGGGGACAAGGGGACAGAAGTTTTAGGGGTATGGTTGATCTCCTCAAGAGATCAGGTGGAATAAAGTTCCTGATCCAAACCTGAGCAATGAAACAAAAAAGTATGTTAGAAGAATCTTTGTAGTTAAAATACTTGAAGCAGTATGATGCCAGTCAGTGGTTTGTAAAGTCCTGCTCCAAAAAATAAAATAAAATAAAATAAAACAAAAGCCTCTAATTTAAGTTTGTGGCTTAAATAAATATTAAATATTAACTGGAAGTACTGACTGAGACCGTAGTGTTTAGTTATATGCAATGAGATCATATACATGATACAAAAATACACACAATTCTGTTTTATTTATTTAGTGCTAAATAACAACAACAGGTGCAGAAGGTAAAGACCCTACAAAATACAGGGAAAACCCCTACAATCATATGACCATTTTGAGCAACTGCTTTGGCAACAGTGGGGAGGAAAAACTTGTTTTTAATATGACGAAATCTCCAGCAGAACCAGGCTCAGGGAGGGTTGGGGGTGGTGGGAGGAGGACATGATAAATACAAGCTGTGGAAGGGAGCCAGAGATTAATAATAACTAATGATTAAATGCAGAGAGGTGTATAAACACATGGCGAGTGAAATAGATGAGTGAAGAAGTAAAATTCAGTGCATCATGGAAAGTTCTTCAGCAGTGTCTGTGAGTTTTAGAGCTGGTTCCACAGAAGAGGGGAAGAAGAGGCCTGATAGCTAAAGGCTCTACTTCCCATTTTACTTTTAAATACCCAAGGAACCAGAAGTAAGCCTGCAGTGTGAGAGCAAACTTCTCTATTCTATTGAGGTGATATGGTACTATGAGATCTTTAATATAAGACGTGGCCTGATTTTTCAAGACCTAGTATGTGAAGAGAAGGATATTAAATTTAACTCTGGATTTAACAGGGAGCCAATGAATAGAAGCTGATATGGGAGAAATATGCTGTCTTTTAGTCCCTGTCAGTATTCTTGTTGTGGCATTTTGGATCAACTGAAGACTTTTCATGGAATTCTTTGAACATCCTGATAATAATGAATTACAGTAGCCCAGCATGAATTTTCAGTTTCACTCTGAGACAGGATCTTTCTAAATTTGGAAATATTGCGCAAAAACCAAGAAAGCAGTCCAACATAATTATTTAATATGTGCATTGAAAGACTTCTCAAACACTGCTCCAAGATTTCTCACAGTGTTACTGGAGGCCAAGGCAATGTCATCCAGTGTATCTGGTTAGATCTAGATACATATTTCAAAGATTTTTAGGGCCGAATACAATAGATGTATTAAGCTTAGCAGTCTCTGAGTTCAAGCTGACAGAAAGCCTCAGAAGTCATTGTTGTATTGTTTTCACAGGAACAAAAAAACAAATAAACAAACAAACAAACAAAAAACTCTACATGGAGTGTGCCTTTAAAGATTTCAGTATTTTAATTTGTTATCTTGTCAACTCACAGCATTATGATGATCCTGTACATTTACAGGCTGATGTTTGTCATGTGTGCCCCGCTGTGTATGAGTGCGTTTCTCGGAGTGATTCTACAACAGCAACTACGAAGCCACTGCAATTTTTTTCTAGTATTGTTTACCAAAACTAACGCATTCAACTACAAACATGTAAGCTATTCTGAACTACTGATGAATCAAATATGAAGTCTGAGGAATCAAGCCATTGCGACCGCAAATATGTCAGCTGTTATGTCAAATATGTCATGGTTATTGCTCATTATTCTTTTGCTTTTGTTTTTTAATCTATGACTCATGGCATGAGTGAGTGAGTCACCGTCAAAGCTTCCGTTTATGGAAAGAAACAAACCCACACCTGCAGCATTATAAGCCAACTCTTTGAAACAACATCCATGTTATCCCATAACTTTAGGTAAAATATGAACATGTACAGACTTTAAAGTTATAATTGTTATGGAAAACATACACAGTTTAGGATTTTTGATTTTTGGATTTTTATGATTTAGACATAGAGAAGTTCTGCTGTGCTTCTAAGAGGTTTCAACAACAAGAAACAAAAGCTTCTCTTTTACATTTACATCTCATTCTGGTAAATGCACACAGCCTGACAGGGAACATGTTGGCTAACAGCTTCGCTGTCCGCTGTTCCATTTCAGTTCTGTCATGTCTAATCCCGACTATTTGAATTCAGAAACACTTTCCCTCAGCATCTCAGCATGGTTATAGACATATTGAGCTGTCAAATCAGTTGCTATTTTCTCTCTCATCCAGCATTCCTGACTATTAAATTACACAGCATAAAAAGACTTGACTCAATGAATGCCTTCAGAATCACAACATAGGCTACTGAAGGCCAGACATGTTCAATCTCTGCCGAAGTTGCCTACCTTTTACCTCTCCTTCTAATGGATAATACAACCAGTACCATTAATCTCACAGTGTGCCTGACACTCAGATGTTTGTCCGCCATCAAGATAATTCTTAAAGGAAATCTTCTGGCACCATCTTAAAAAAAAAAAGCTACAATGCTTAAAGGATCTATAAACACATTTACTCTACTGCCATCGTACAGTGTCTATTCATTGCTATTCACAAATGTAAAAGGCATTTGACTTGTTCATACAAAATGCACACACAGTCCCTGCAGTGATACTCAGTGAATAAACAAAACCTCAGAGAGAACAGCATATCTTGTCTAAAGGGAGGTGACCACAACTTGTTTTTCTGTTTTCTTTAGATGCAGTGTTGCCCTCTCTCTTATCTATCTATCTTTTTGCATATGTTTCTCTTTCACTTCACCGAGACAATGGAGACAGCTTTCTCAGGTTGCCCCTGTCTTAATGTAAAGTCTTACAGAAATTAGGATAAATTAACAGCCATAAACATAACCAAAATTACACTATGGCTGCAGTGTCAGGCATGAACCAAAATAATTCAGACCCTCTCCTGGCACTGCCACAGATGTTTGAATACAACTTGCTCTACAGGTTGAGCAAGTTGCCACTTTACCACTCTAATTCTGTTTCGGTCACTCTTTGGACTCCTTTAAAAAGCAGTTAAAAACATTTATTTAATCCATTCTTCTGTTAATATTCTTTTGAAATTTCTCTTTTTCAGTTGATTTTATTATAACCTGGTTCTCTATTGATATTAATTGTGTTTTAATTGTTGTACAGCACTTTTATGTCTCTGATAAGGGTGCTATAAATAATAAACATACTTACATTACTTTTCGGTACATCAATAATACATTGTCTGTATGAGTCAAAGCTCCTGGCTAACAAGGTGGGGCGGGTTCTCTTGTGTGGCTTTTCTCTTTTCTTTTGCCCTCTTCATTCCACCACAGTTGTTTCTTAGTTTTCCTGACATTCACAAATCTTCCCTTTTAAAAAAACCCCCAAAAACTTTCAACATGACTTTCTTCCATTTTTCAAGGTAGCATGAATCATCCAGAGGAATAAAGCACAAGTAATCCAGGTGTAGTTTTATTTGCACTGCTTCCAGTTATCTCCCTTTGCAAATCTTATTCTTTTGCACGCATCAGGGCTGAGCTATTCCCTTGGCACATGATAAAACAGGAACAGAATGAGTGACATTCATGCACTTTTTTATCGCCAGCCCCCTTCTTTCCTACTACTATATTTTGTCCTCATCCTTTCCTGTATTCGTCTGAATTTAAAACAGAACTCAGCAATTTGTCTACATAACACCTGTTACCTCGATTCATTAATTCGTGCAAATATAAAAAAGTATAAAGAACCTTACCCTAGGCGCAGGGAGCACCATTACATGAGTGCTAAGTGAATGTGATGTATCAGCTCCTCTTGACTTGATGCTCACTGATTTGGTCTCACCTGGATCTTTTGAGGGGGGCCGGCTTTGAGGTGTGGCCTTGCTGGTAAAGACAAGGAACAAGAGGAGGATAGGCGGAGCATCGCTTAAAAAAAAAGTTACATTCTCTCACCTGACGGTTTCAGTATGCATGTTAGGCATTTAAAAAAAAAACTGCCCCAGGGTATTTGAGGAAAAACAAGGGAAGTGACAGTGAGACAATTTCAGAGAAATGTAAGAGAAACTGGCGCAGAAAGATAGCAGCACAGCAAACTCAGAAATAATGCGAAAAGTGATAATGATGGTTGATGATACAAAATGATAACAAATATATTCAGCAGAAAATGTAGGTGGATAACCAGACCGATCCGCATAGTGTTGCGTGTGATGCAGAACGGATGCAAATCAGCACATTACAATACAAAGTGTCTGATCTGCGAGACAGCGCGAGGACCCGGTCTCTGTTTTCAGGCGTTTAACCTTTAAATCCCACTTAGTTACTTGCATTTACTGCCCTACCGCTGTGCACAGTGATGATTGTACAGCGTAAATAGAAAACAAATGTGGATTCCAGGCTGCACTTTCTTCGCCCACTCAAAAGGAAACTCTGTTACAGTAGTTTGAAATTATAAATCACCAGGGAAACCAAAGCTGTTGGACAAACTTATGAACGTACCAGTGTATGGACATAAAGTTCCCTTCCTCGACATCATATTCAAACCCCACAGAGTGACAGTTTCGAATCACGTTTCATTCTTGTCACACTGCAGAAACAAAAGCAACTGTCACACAGCAGTTAATCCCTGCGGGAAATCATGCATCTTCATGGCAAATAATCACACACATTCCACAAGAGGGAGAGATTTCTCTCACTCATTGTTGTGTTTAATTGTTAGTTGGCTGGATTTTTTTCTTTTGTTTTGTTTTAGTTTCCAAGGGATTTGCAGACACACCCACCAAGCCACTAAGGTAACAAAGCTGCACATGCCAGGAGACGGAGCCTGCACCGTAATGCTTCTGTTTTTACGTGCAGCATGAAACTGAAACTTGAAACGTAATAACATCGGTTAGTTAGTCTTTGTCCTACAATGTTGTTACTCTTTTGCAACAAAAGGAAAAGCTACAGTGGAAATGAGTCGCTGCAGGGCAATCATGAAGTTCAGTTAAGGTGTGCCAGAGTAATATTAGACCAAGCTTACTTGAAACTTCCTTAAAAGCCACAAAGCAGGTTTTCCTTCACCTGGTTTCTGTTTTTACACAAAACCAGCCAGCCTTCTTTGAAAATGAGAGATCATACCTCAGTCAAAAATAGTACAGTCTGCAAAAAGGCTGAATTCTGCAATAAACATACTATCTCGCACCGAGAGGATGCAGACAGGAGGAAGATCAGACAGAGAGAAAGATGAATGCCTTTCTAAAAAGAATATGTTATGCCCTCTGTCGGCCTCTAGAGAATGCTGATGCTCCACCATTTTATTACACTTTTTTTTTTAAGTTAAGCAAGAGGAAGGGGGTGGGATGGGGGTGTGGGGGATGAGAGAGAGGCAAGAAATGTTAAGTAGACAGAGAACAGAGACTCTCATCTCTCTTATTAAAACCTAGCAGCCACATCATCTACAGCCGGCACTTAAGAAGCCACAGAAGTGGTTGTCAGTAGTGATATTACCGTGAAAAAACAAGCTATTAAAGGATGTAATTGTACTGACTTATAGATTTTAACATTTAAAACACAAGTGCACATTTTGGTCAAACTGCAATTAAAGCTCTGTGGTCACTTGTAGCTCTTCCCTGCTGGGTTTGCTGCCGAGCCGCCTACTTTAGCATTGCGGAGAGTACACATGCGGATGCTCAGCCAATCAGAGTTAGCCTATTTAACTCTGCACTAAATGAGATGGAAGCTACCCCTTCATCTCCCGGGTCTAATGTAACTTGGAATAAATATTACATGTGGAAATGTTGGCAGGTGAGTCTAGGAGTGCTGGCTGATTTATGGCTGCCTGGAGCAATGTCACAGCACTCTAAGGTCACTGTTACATTTTTTTTAATTGCATTTCTTTCTTTCTTTCTTTTTTTTTTGGTTGTGTCTGAACACAAGTTGAATTGCTGCATGTTTCTACAACCCTGCTGGCCTGCCTTCACTGCTGTTGTGGTATGTTTGTGTAAATTTTTCATCACCACAGTGCAGGTGGTTGCCGCTGTTGCCTGTAAATGATGTTGGTTGCTTGCCACAAAAGACGTCTACTGCTTTCACAGACAATCCTACCATCATGTCACATTGGACTAGAAATTTAACTCTCTCCTTATTTACCTCTTACGTGTGCTTTAAATTTAGTTTCTGTGACAGTGCAAGGGCGCTACTAATGATACTGGATGTGCATGGTAATTTTTTTTTGCCAGCAGGTGTAGGGATTGCACCGTGATTACGAACAATCCTGAATATCCAGGAGGAAGAGCTACCCGCAAAACATCATGCTCAGGTTGAACTCGGGCACTTAGGATTCTTGGTGGGTGCTCGGTGGAGCAGTTTTCTTTTACAAAAACTGCTCCTGGATTTGGATTAAATAAACTACCCAAGATCTAATGAGGTGGATCACAACTTCCACAGATGTTCCAAAGTCTTCTCCTCTAAAAGCATTCATGACACAGGTGTGTGATGTACTACATGCTCAGGCTCACCTGGCACATCATGCATTTCATGTGACAAATGGCATACAGTATGAGGAAATGTACCATTTCCTTACATAAGACACCTGACTAATACATTCTTGTCCTAAATTAATTTTGTGTTACAAAATCCGCCTCAACTGTAATACTCAGGTTTAGTTAGTTTCAGGCATCAATTTTCAGTTAAAACGGTTATGGTGTGCTTATTTGTAGTTCGACATTTTGTATTTGTGGAATCTAATAAAGTAACTTTGCTTGATCCTTTCTATCTTACACTGGTCATTTGTGCAGCCCCTCACTTCCTCTGCTGTACTCATCCTAGTATACAAGGACCATGAACCTGTCACCAAGGAAACTATGATGAGCTACAACTATTTAAAAAAAGAAGGAAAGCATATAGAGTCATTTTCTGTGTCTTGCTGACGTCCTAGTAAAAAGTAAAGGGGACCTTTTACGCTCATTTCAACACTATAAAAAACCTCTAAAAACAGTTTTGTCTAAATAGAGATGCATAAAGAACTATTTCCTAAACTCTCAATGTTTAGTAGAGGGAGTTTAAATTTTACCTGACAGCAATCTTTTTTTTATTAGCGTAAATCTGGAAGATCTGCTTCATCCTGTGAGTCAGCAGGGCGGACTTAGTGACATCAATTTCAGAGAGGCTTTTCTAAAAATGCAGGCTCACAAGTGTTTTAAGAGTATCAAGAATGAAAATGCATCTCCCACTGAGACGGTAGAGGAATATATCACTGGATGTTTTCTTCCTGAACACCTGGCAAAACACATTTTAAGTGAGGATGGCTAAAAAGAAACCGGTTTCCAAACTCCTCACAAGAAAGTGCAGGATGTCTTGCAGAAATGCGACAGTTGAGCCAAATGAGCAAATCACTGGATGAACACTTGCCATTAGTGGAAAGCACCATTTATATGTATATCCTGAAATGTTAGTTTAAATCCTTACACCCTGGATAGTCTGCACACCATCTAGCAACAGACGCGTGGACGAGTCTTAATGTCCCTGCACTGAAAGATTAGGAGTAATTGGCTGAGAATGTGAAAGCATATTTTCAAAATGACAGAGCTACTAAATAAGTGCCAAAGCCCCATTAAGGAATGCTTGAAATAAAACATTGGAATAGGGACAACATTCCTCCCCCAAAAGTCCCTCAACTGGTCTACTCAGTTCGCAGAGGTTTATGGACTGTGTTAAAAGAAGAGGGGACACAGTGATAAACATAGGCTTGTCCCAGCTTTGTTTGAGTGGTGTTTCTGCCATCAAATTCAAAATGAGCTAACATTTGTTTTAAATTGGAACATTTTCTCAGCGTAAATATTTGATATATTTTTTTCCGGTCTGTTGTGAATAGAATAAAGTGTCCCACCTTTTTTGAAATTGGGGTTTGGTTGGAATACAAAAACAGCATGAATTCTACAAAGAAGATATGCTGAATTTTATTATTAACAACATGTAGCTTCTTAAGGACACAATCAGCGGAAGAAAACGTCTTACCCTAAGTTGTGTTAACACCACTAAGGGACATTTTATACCTGCCAGCAATTGGTGGAGAGTCACAGATTTTTAAGACCTGGGACTTTCCACCAATTGCTCTTAGAGCTGAAGAAACTTCTCAGATGCGAGGTGAAACATCTTGAAGAAATGTAAAGAAGTCTAGGCGCTTTTCTTTCCAAGCTCCTTAGTCCTTATAGTTACACTAACACCACTCAAGTCCTGTTTTGAGGCTATCCTACTCTATGGATTTATGGAGCAAGAACATGCAGAGGGAAAATGAAGATGTAGGAGTATGTTGGCTGCAATATCAGCATCTGCCCTGCTTGCCAGATTTGCCTCCTTGGTACTTTGTCCACTTGCCAGACACCAAAATCAAGTTGTAAACAATCATCCTTTTTAATCACTGGAGGACATTCAGATACACAAGTGTAAAGGTGCTGAGTGAAAACAGTCCAGAGAAGCATGAGAAGATGACCCCCGAACAAGTCAACAATCAAATTTAATTTTGTTTTAGGCCCATACTCTTAACCCATTCAACATATCTTGCACAATAAATATTTGATAGAATTTTTCTGTAATTTACTGTTATCAGGATCCAATAAAAAGACATCGTTTGGAAAAATGAGCATGATTTATTCACATACAGAATTCAACTACAACCTACTGGTTGATTAGACTTTAGTGTGGAACAGTGAACCAGCAACGGCAGGATTTAGGACAGGTATAAATACTAGTGGTGGTAAAGACAAAGATGGAGGCTTGGATTGGGTTCTGAGAGACCGCTATGAGACAGAGATGGAAAGAAGCCAAGTTGCACAAAATTGTGTGTGAAAGTCAGAATGACGAGCGCTGAGATTTAAAGTGTACAAAACAGATGCCGACTGGCTCGCGGAAGGTGGGCAAGGAAATGATTGGACTAATGATCCCAGTACTGAGTTTGACATTAGAGAAAAATTGGGAGCGATGTAAAAAAAATAGCCTTGCAGCCTGAACACCCAAGAAAACAGGCTAATGAGTGAAAATGGATCTTCCTTATTGAACTTACACATAAGCTTTATTAAATACCTATTCTAATAATCTAGATCACATTACATGAATAATTATGATTACGACATAACAAATGACAAATGAAATGTTAGCAAAAGAATTTGCACTAAACTAAAAGATTTGCTTTTTTTTTTTACCATTAAATTTTCATTTGCCTTGTTTGTGACTCTATGACGTCAGCAGCTCCCGCCTGTCATTTCCAGGGCGTCAAATGTTGCTGATTTGCTAAAGCTGCTGTCATCTCACAGGTAAGCTCAGTGACACAGATATGACACATCAATGCTGTGACGCCCTAGATTTATGGGAATAATGAGAGGATTCTCACTCCCAACTCATCACAATGGGCTAAAACAAAAAACAAATAGAACTCAAGTCCAAAAATGGGACTCAATCTGAACTCTCCGGGGTGAAAACTGTCAGTTTATTATTCCTTTCAACAAAACTGTCACTATTAATTTGACACTGATATACTGATGTTTACAAATGCTGCACAGAGCTCGTCACCTGTCGGGTTTCAACTGTGGTTTGCTTTAAATAACGCTGTAGCTATCCTCAGTGATCCTGTCTAGTCATATGCCTTAGCTCTCAGATCATCTCAACAAACCACCCTCCCACAGTGCAACCCTTGAGCTTCTCCTGTTTTTATCCTGCCATCAGCCCAACTCCACACCCTCTTGCCAGAGACCTGTTCCATTACTGTCACAGTCATTGCTCCAGCTTGGGTCATTCCCCAATGTGTCAAAGCTTGTGACACCAAGCCAGCCCTCACATGCAGTGTGTTGTGACAGCACCATGTCTCCACCGCCACTGTGGATGATGTCAGGATGCCCCCTGAAGGAGGTCACGATCTTTTTTTCTTTTGCTTTGTCTTTCTCGGTCCGTAAGATTGACTCCGCGGGATGCTGGTCTGCGGAGAGAAAACTTTGTCAAAATGTCAGCGGATCTAAGGGATACTTTTGAAAATGATAATCAAGGATCTAGTTATTCATGTCTATCACATTAAAATTTTACACATTCTCGGTAAAACCCTTTAAATGAAAGAGCCACGGGACATGGAAATTTGAGCTTCGCACTAAAATTTGCTGGTGAATGGCTCTTTCAAGCAGCTGTCGACTAGACTCGACAAACCGGTTTTGTTTACTTCTGTTTGAAATCTAAGGTCTACTGCTTTATGAATCATTGGAAATTTCAAGTGGTAGCTCTGCTGCAGTTGTTGTGAAGTGGTGTTATCTGTTATTGAAAAAAACAAACCTGCTTTTAGAAATGCAATTTAATTATTATGTTAGGCAGGGTAGGTGGGTGTCACTTATCGTCTTATTCACTACTTTGCGTAGGTCAACGTTTGCAATTCCAGAGAGCGACCGATACTTTTTGTATTTGAGTCTGGCAGTGATTGTGGTGTTTGAGTGAACAGTGAGCTGCATGTAAAACTACACTAAGTTGTTTTGTTGTCTGCTAGAGCAGAAAATGTGGCTCTTTGGTGATTAAGCAGTGAGTAGTCTGTGATGTGTATTATCTGTTAATAATTGAAGGGCTGAATGCTCACAGTGTAATTGTTGGTCTTGTTAATGTCAACATTTGATGCTAATGCTTTTTCTATTATTTATATTTTAAGCAAAAATACACATTTCATTTGAATGCATATTATCATGCAGCCTCATATGAGTTCTGTCATATCCATGAAAAAAGTCCCAAGTTGTCTTAAACCAGTGTCATCTTTTTAAATAAATGTCAGATAAATTTACATGAGACAGTCATGGTAAATGGTCTTCATATTTGTTTGTGGCTTTAATCTCAAAGGGTGATTATTTTTATTGTTATTCCATAATGCACTGAGGCCAAAGCCAAGTTTCTATCTCAGCAGACTCCTGCTCAATGGCTGGCAGGCTATTTTTTATCAACCACACTAAAAGCAGTTTGATGATTTTGCTAATGCCGAAAGCTCTTAAAAAAGAAAAAAAAAATAACTTAAAAAATAATTTGAGGTGGTTTTAATTTGAATTCTTTTTTATAATCTTTAAAACCAGCACATAATACGGAGAATCTTTGCCACCCTTCTTTATTCTAGCTTTGGTTCTTAACTGCTGAAGTGCTGTGTGCATGCAGACATGCCTGCAAACTACTGTTAGTCAGGTCCTGTCAGTCAGAGCAAGGCCTTCTAATTACCATGGCAATTGGAATGACATGCTCGGTGGCGTTAGGTGATTATACCGTCTACAAAAGATTGTACTGCTAATGGCTTGTGAGTGAGCGTCACCCTGGTCTGTGGTGTGAAAGTTAAACTGATTGGCGAGCAGTTAACAGAACTTGGACTGTGATACATTCCTAAATGTTTTGGCTTCATACAGTACTCTTATTACCCAAGATTTGAGATGACACGATGAAAAAGCTTTAAGCTTTAATTTGTGTGAATTTTGGCCACGCAGGAGTTGGAATAAATTTAGCTAGTAAGACATTTTTCTTTTTTTCTTTGCTACTTAAACTTTGCTATGACTTTTAAAACTTTGCTGCTAATGAACACTGCCACTCTGCTTACAACTTTTGGCAGCTTGTCTTTGTTCCCAGTCTTTTTTGTAATGAGCTTTTAGCCATTATTTTGCTTGACTCTAATGACTCAGCAAGATGCTCCACATGGAATGAAGCCGGATGAAGGAAACATAGTCAGGAGAACAAATAAACCCAGCATGAACTCAAGCAACAGAAGTTTCAGATAACCAAGAACTGTAAACTAGCTTTAGTTATGGTAAAATATGCCTAAACACCCGCCAAAGGGGGCTAAGAATTTAAGTTTATTCATTGTCTGTCACACCCTCTTGGACCACTTGCACCAGTGTCTGCTAGAAAAGCACTTGTAGAGCTGCTGTTGCTTCCATGTAACAGGGTTTAGCAGTTGCGTAAATATATCCTTAAGTGTTTACGGTTCTCAAATGGGAACACCTTTGTTGCCCTTAACCATGTTGCATGGCTACTAGCTGCATGCAAAGAAAGCTAATACACTTATGGAAACCAGCAGCTTTGCTCTTGAAGTAAAAAGCTTTTGATTCTTTTAAACTGTTTTAATTTTTTTATTGTTTAAGCTTAAAAATATTTACCTCTAGACACATTTTAACGATTTTCTTTCTTTTTAAATTGATTAATGAATCATACAAAGTGATTACCTTACAAGTTAATCATCATAACTGAACCCTAATCACTTTTACAAATGTTGTTTCTTTTTAGGTTCCAGTGAATAGCGTTTCTCCGTGTTTCCCACCAACAAACAACTCAACATACAATAAAAATTCTGTTTACGCTCAGAATTTCAGATATAAACAGTGAACTGAGAGCAAATCCTAGACTTGAAGACTACCTAAAAATAAACTCGTTGTTGTGACCTCCAAAGTAAATGGAATTTAAAAATATGAGCACTAAGCATACTTAGCAACATGCCTGTTTCTATATAATAATATACAGAAAGATATGAATCAACATCTAGAATGCTTTCTTCCAACTTTGGTGAGACGTGTAAAGGAGCAAATGGGCTCCTTTACATTTGTTTTTTAAAAACATTTGTTTTTACATTTTTTTTGCTGTATTTTTCAAAAAAAGACATTAAACTTTCTGAGCTTCAAGATTTCATATGCTGTTTTTAGACTTTTTTTAATTAAACATGACGTTTAAAGAATTTACAATGCACTGCTTTCTGTTTTTATTTACTTTGCACACAGAACTGCGTTTATTAAAGCAACTCCTCGGGGATTTACCCCACCAGGAAAAACAAGGTCACCCCTGTCTAGTTCTATGGATAGTGCCAGTTTTGTTCATTAACCATGTGTTCATTCACATCTGTGCAGAAATGATTGTTCTCCACCTTAAACACCATTGTCAACACAACGAATATTGATCATCAACATCATCTTAATAAAGACTGATTGAGGTCGAGCATGTTTTAAAGGAGTTATTGGCTTGTACTTGATGTTTCTCCAATGCTTCTGTGGTCTTATCTAAAACCAGTGCATGACTCTAGGAATAATAATAATAATAATAATAAAATCTGGAATTATAATTATAATTGTAAGCGGAGAGCCTTTAGCTTGTCCTTAAACCATTAACACCACCACCCCTTTGTTGTCCTTAGTTCAATGAGCGAAGAACAACAGAAAGGGTAGGAAACAACTACTCTGGTATTTATGCTTTGTTATTAGCTACAAAGAAAGGCGGCACTACTCCTGCTGTTGTTGCTGTGCCGTTGCTATATTGACATGATTTGCACCATTTAAATCAAAAAGCATTAGCACAACAGCAGAACTTTCACTTTCCCTGTATATCAGTCAGGCGAGTGCTCCTGATTATCTCATCTTGCTTCTTTAGTAATTAATCACAAAGGACCAGTAGCCCGCACCCCTCAGCTTTCCGAGGCGGTGAGCAAACTTGGAAGACGTGTTAAAGACCTTCAGTTTTAACAAGAATTTTGGCATCATATTAACTTTTGCATCATATTAACAATGAATGCTTTGGTGTCTGTGCTATGATTAGGTTACATTACACTCGTGTTATGTTATGTCCCCTGTATGTTGGCATTCATTCTCTTCCCCTCTGTGGTTGATGGAGCTGCAGTCTCAGAAACTCCCCTCAGGCATGATGCCATTCTGAGATGTCTAGTCAATAATTGCTGCTATTTGTCTGTCTATGGATGACACCCAAGTGCTATACTCTGCCTCCCTCCCGTGGCACTGACATCTCTTTTGTCTTCTGTTATGTAATGCTGCTTTTTAAAAAACCTTTATTTTAAAAAATCCTTTCAGGTCAATCAGCTGTTTTCCTCAGCTGTGTCACACCTCTTATCATAGGTGAGAAAGCTTATAGCATTTGCCTCCTTGCCCTCCTGCTGGGCAGGTCTCAAGTCAACTTGAGAAAGATAAAAATGTTTTGTTTTCAAACCCCCATTTCCAGTAAAATTTATCTTATTTGGTTGGGATGGTTTCACCTTATATATCAATCTGGAGGACTTTCAGTGCATCCAAAATGTATGCACTGAAATTGGAGTGATTTATTACTGTTTACAGCATGCAACTATCCATCCGAAGGGTCAATTCTCCAGATATTGGATCCTGCATTACGCATAATGCATATTTTCATAGACCTTCTGTACCAAGTAAGGGCAACTCTGACTTTCTGAAGAAAATGACTAGTTTCCAGGTGTAATATAAACAGTTTTTTTTTTCAACTTTAGTGGACATCATACAGTCTGAATATCCCTGCTTTTAATCAGTACACTAAACTTTTTGTCTATCTTTATGTTTATAAAATTAGCAGAGCTCTCGTTGTTTACTGAGTGCAATGCAACTGGTATTACTACTACACATTTTTTTATTTGTTTTGGACTTGATTTGAAGGGTTTTTTGAAGTCTGTAACACAAAACCCCTTATCGAAGGAAAAACTTAACCGCTGTGAATCTAGGATTTTCTTCCTGTCAGTGTCAGTAGAGGTGTTGGACTGTGTAAGAAGAGTCGAGATGGCATGCGCTGTAAGCCCTTAAATTAAATGTCCATCTGCTTACATGTGTGACCAAAGAGCGCTATTTGATTTCCGTGCAATTCTATCTCCCTAATTACTTTGTGCCTCATTCGTGCTGCATATACATTACAAGCAGGGATTACAGCTCAGTGCACGGAAGCCTCTTCCTCCTAACAGGTGCAGACATGCACATATACAGACACATCCACCCCAAAAGTGATTACTGAGGGTGGGAGAGGTGGAGAAAATAAGTGTCTTGTCTCTCTTCCAACTTCTTTCCGGGCAAACAATCAATGATGGCCCGGCAACAATTGAGTTACAATCATTTAGTGTTTTCCGGCTCAGCTTTGATGCCGTCTACTTCCAGACGAGGCTTGATGGGACGGGGGAGAATTGAATTAACTTAAGTCACAAGGGGAGAATGGCACCTGAGAGCTTTGGTTATTCAATAAACCGCCTTTCATTCACTTGCTCTGTTCTCTTGCTTTTCCTCTTTCTTTTTTAACTCCCTCTCCCCGGCGTCCACGTATTAAATGCCTGGCTTCTTGAAGACAAGGTGAAGAAAGAGACACAACAGCAGCAAGAAAACAGTGTCTCTAATCCACGTGCCAGACTTGCCTTCTTCACCAGCTGATTTTGTGTGTTTGCTTTTGTTTACTATATATTGTCTTGACTTGTGGGTTTTTAAAAATCTTTAAAGGATTACATGGGTATTTCGAGTAATTTCCTTCGCTAGAAAGCAGCTTTGGCTTGCTTGTTTGTTATTGCTATTGTTGGGGACATTCTGTCCAATAACTGAACTGAATGAGGTAATTATACTACTCTGTGCTACGAAGAACCTTTAGCGGCTTAATTGAAAGTTGGAGCTTGACTAAAATGTGTTTACAGCCAGTTTTCTTGTTGTTGTTGTAGAAATACTAAAGCGGAAAAGTCACCCACTTGGGATGTACTGTAAATAAATACAGTTACACTATGTGGATAGTCAATCCGCCAGAAACACATCGACTTTGAGGTGTTTTAATAATTCTCATCTTGTTTAATATTTACTTTATATCTTGTTGAGATGTTCAGAGAGCTCTTGATGCAGTGAGTCCACGTTGGTGGAGCTGAATGTAAGAAAATCTAGAAATTATTTCTACAAACTAGAGCTCCTTGTGAAGATAATAAATTAAGAGTAGAGTGCACACAACACATTTCCTAATTAACCATGCTGAGAACTATAATCACTTGACTGTAAACAGTTTGGTAAACATGATAGTGATTGCACAGCTATATTTACTGTTGCAAATCCATGTTGCCTGTAAAAACATTAGCTTACCTTTGTGTGTATTAAGTAGCTTTTAATTTCTTTTTGTCTCCTGCACTCAGGTGGAGTGTGGGCGGTGCCCTGTCTTCCTGTTCCAATATTGGGCGGGGCTGCCCAACTTTCTGATCCAGATGCACATCCCTGCTTCTCATTTTTTCGTCACTTCTCTGGAATAAAAGCCCAGCTGAAACCTTTGTTCTTTTTTCCCAGATTGTCCTCACCCTTGTGGTAGTCCCCCATAGTCTCCCTGCCTTGAGTTGGATTTGCCTGCAAACCAAGAGATGTAAGTCCTTGTCAGTACTCACCTGCCTGCCCACTCTCCAACTGCTTTCCTCACCTGCAACTCAGAAAAAGAGAGCCACGTAAAAACTGAGTCCAAAAATACTCTAAGCACAGTTCATTCCTCTGATTCACTGGAAACACCTTTAACCTGTTTTTTCTTTTCTGGAAGTCCTCTGGCACTCCACTGTACCATCCTTTGTACTGCAAAATACTTACCAGAGATTACTTACCTGAATTCCGTCTGCAACGCTGTTTGTGTAAATAAAAGAGTTAAGCTTGCATTGGTCTCTTTGGGTCTTGCTATTGAGTCCACATGTTCTTGTGAATATGGCATTGACATTTCTAACTGGTGGGTTCAGATTTGAAAAATAAATGATTATTCCTTATTCCGTTCAATATTTCTGCATCTGTGGCTCCAGGTAACCTGCTCTATTACTTATCTTGAGAAATTTCTCAGCCAGTTTCTAAGGCAGTGACATAGAGTGTAGGTGAGGAGCTTTATTATGGGAAGTGCATTCCTGGATCAGGTTTTTGACAAAGATGTACTAAGCTCCCCTATCTTTGTGTTTAACAGACTTTAACAAATGGATGAGTGCATTTTTTAGACTTTAATGAAGACAAAATGGAAATTTTTCTATTTGGCACTAAAACCAAATTAAATCTGCTCATTCTCAAGTTACGCAAGTTAACTGACAGGATAAAAGCAGAAGTTCAGTCTTTTAGACTCTGAATTAAGCTTCAAATCCCACACCAATTTAAAAGACAGACAGCCCTCTTTCATCTTAGTAATATGGTCTTATTACAACTTGTCCTCCACAGCTATGAAAAACTTGTTCATGACTTCATCTTGACTGCACAAAGAGTTTATTGCTGCAAGTTTATTGGTTAGTGTAACTCAAATTAGGTAGTTAGAAATCTAAGAAGAGTTCTAAACTAGTGGGAGTACTGCATGCAGAAATTGTAGCTGTTGGTTTAACGGATTCCTGTGATTATTTTCATGTTGGATTGAAATAAAATATCTCCCTCTGCTAGTACTGCAGCTTACTGCAACTTCTGCATTGATGTCTATTTCATGCAGATGGACAGGGTGGACCAGTGTGTCTACACATTTTGCCATGATACTAGTTGTATATATACTTTTAAAGTCACACTTCTTTTAGCTTGCATTTAACTGTTGTTATCACTTGAATTTAATTCAAGCAAGCAATTATGCTTTTTATAGTAGCCCTGTATGCATGTACTAGCTGGTAGATTCAGCAGAATTATTTATATAGGCGGATACAGGGCAGATGCACATTTTCTTTATCACTATCATATTGGGTTTCTGATGATTCTGAAGTTTTCTTTATTCACATCTCTCTGCCCCTCTCTCTCTCTCTTCCTGTCATGTTACCCACATGTTATATGCAATGGGTATGTTTTTTGCACTTATCAAATTATTATTATTTTTTTTTGCTTGTCAGTTATATACTACCAGTCAAAGGTTTGGACACACCTTCTCATTTAATGGTTTTTCTTTATTTTACTACTTTCTACATTGTAGATACAAACTGAAGACATCAAATATATGAAACAAGATATGTGGAATTGTGTTGCAAAGAAAAAAAAAAGTTAAATAACTCTAACATGTCTTATATTTTAGACTCCTGAAAGTACTGACAGCACTGCAAACCCTTGGGCTTCTCTCAAAGATCTTCATGATGTAGTCCCCTGAAATGGTTTTCACTTCACAGGTGTGCTTTGTCAGGGTTCATTTGCGGAATTTCATGCCTTCTTAATGGGATTGGGACCATCAGTTGTGTTGTGCAGAAGTGGGATTGGTATACAGCTGACAGCCCTATTTGACAACTGCTAGAATTCATATTATGGCAGGAACCAATCAGCCAAGTAAAGAGAAACAACAGTCCACCAGTACTTTAAGAACTGAAGCTCAGTCAGTCCGGAAAATTGCGAAAACTTTGAATGTGTCCCCCCAAGTGCAGTCGCAAAAACCATCAAGGAAACTGGCTCACATGAGGACCTCCCCAGGATAGGAAGACCAAGAGTCACCTCTGCTGCTGAGGATAAATTCATCCGAGTCACCAGCCTCAGAAATCACAAGTTAACAGCACCTCAGATTAGAGCCCAGATAAATGCCACACAGAGTTCCAGTAGAAGACACATCTCTACATCAGCTGTTCAGAGGAACCTGACCTGAACCAAGTGGAGATGGTTTGGGATGAGATGGAGCGCAGAGTGAAGGCAAAAGGACCAACAAGTGCTCAGCATCTGTGGGAACTCTTTCAAGACTGTTGGAAAATCATTTCAGGTGACGACCTCATGGAGAGAATGCCAAGAGTGCACAAAGCAGTAATCAAAGCAAAGGGTGGCCATTTAGAAGAATCTAAAATATAAAACATGTTTTGAGATATTTCACACTTTTTTGTTTTACTCCATAATTTTGATGCCTTCAGTCAGAACCTACAACGTAAATAGTCATAAAAATAAAGAAAAACCATTAAATAAGAAGGTTTGTCCAAACTTTGACTGGTAGTGTACATAGTATATAATATAATATAATATAATATAATATAATATAATATAGATATTTCACAAGTATCTTATTATCTTAACCATGTGAACTAAGACCAAACTAAATATCTGGTAAACCAGGTCTTAAATATACATGTCTTGTAATTTTGACTAAAAGGGGTCACATCCCCCAAGAGGTTAAAAAACACAAGTTTATTTTTGTTATAAATACTGAGGCCCATCATCCTTCTGTATTCAGCGTGTTATGGTGAAAGTTGTGAGAAATCAAAAACAAGTAAACAAGACTGTGATTGCATAATAAAAGCCAGGGGATCTGCTCATCTAGACCCAAAATCAAACAAGAACAAATGGGTTTTTAAGTGTTTTTAAAATAGTTGAGACACTAGGAAGCGCTTACATAAAAAGGTAAGTTATTCCAAAGATTAGGAGCCACCACTGCTTTTAAGCCAGGATCTCAGAATATCCAGGAGCAGCTGGTTTGTAGACCTCAGTTCTCTGGTAGGATGGTAGCCTTCTAAAAGTTCAGTTGAGTAAGGTGGCTCCAAACCATTGAGACTCTTAAAAACAAGTAATACATTTTTGTGATCATGGTTTGTCCCACACTGTTTACAGGCTCAAATGAGACCCACATGAAATAATGCATGAATATTATGGATATCAGAAAACATCTGATAAGCACATCAGTTTATCACAGCATTACTGAAAAACAAAGAAAAACACTTGTTTTTGTTTGTTCAGCTGTTACCTTCTCAGTTCATAATGCAAAGTTACTGTGCATTTATTGATATTATTAGTAGAAGACCAATACATATGTTAATAAAGTAGGTAAATAAATAAATAACCCTTATAATAAAATACAAATAATAATAATAATAATAAGAAGAAGAAGTAGACAAAGAATATCACCCACACTACTACTACTACTAAAACAAAACAAAAAAGGAAACAAAAATGGAAAAAATACGTGGATTAATAGTAATGATAGTCTATAAAGTATTGCTATCATGAGTCTTTAGACCTTTGCATGAAAGAAAACCAAACAGGCACTCATCACCTGCTGCATGGTACAACATAGAACCTGAACAGGACAAACAAAGGACACTCTTTTAAGTATGGAAATGTTGACATTGTGGACAGATGATTGGAAAAAGAAGTAAAGTTGGCCATGCAAGACCATCATCAAACAGAGGTGGTCTCTTACAACACTATACTGCCACTATATTGGAAAAAGTATTTGCTCATCTGTTTTCACACACAGATGAACTTGAGTTGTCACGGTTCTGGGTCATTTTGACCCAGCATTTTAAGTTTCTTATGTTTTGGTTTGATTTTGTATTATGGGTTATATTCTTAATCGCTTGTTGTGCTTTGTTTATTATTATTACTAGTCTATGTTTCATTTACGGGTTTAGTTCTTAGGTTTTGTTCTTGTACCCTCGTGTTTAGTATAGGTTTGGTTTAGTGTCAAGTCTGCGTCTTTGTGAATTGTTTCCTTTTTATTTTGAAGGGTTATGTCTTATGTCAGTGTTTCTAGTTTTGCTTCGTCTGTCTCGTTAGGTCTAATTTCTCCCGGCTGTGTTCCCACCTGTTCCTCGTTCCCTCATGTGTATTTATAGTGTGTGTCCTCCAGTGTTTAGCGTTGCGTCGTACCCTCAGATTTGCCTGTGTGTTTCCGGTCTCAGCTTTCATTATTCAGTTTATGTTTTTGTTCTTTGCCAGCAATAAAGCTGTGGTTTTTTGAGCTGCTGTTTTGTCTCATGCATTTCTCTCTCTGCATTTGGGTCCTCATCTCCGCCTGCCCGCACACAGAGCTCTGACATGAGTGACATCCCATTTTTAAACCATAGGGTTTAATATGATGTCAGCTCATTCTTTTTCAGCTATAACAGGTCCAACTCTTCTGGTCCCTGAAAAAGCTGTGTAAATTAGCCACACTGTCAGATGTAAGGCGCTCTCTGATAGGTTACAGAGACCACCTGGCTGCCTTGATGTTTCTACACTGCTGTTTGTGCTGATAGCTTTGCACTGCTAAGACGTGTGCGTGCTTGTACAAAGGACATTCAGCCTCAGTATTTACACTCTATCCATCAATGAAGAATATGAAAGGACTCTGCAATGAAAAGGAGAGCTGAACTTCTGAGTGTGTGTCTGTGGACAGCCTGACCACCTGCTGAAGGTAACTGCTAACATGGCTAACACTAGCATCACTGCATATACTAGCAGTACTAGCTAGCTACTGTTTTTAGTACACTAATGTTCTCTTCACAAATTAAGCTTGAAACAGCCGAGCAGCTGAAGCAGCAGCACTGAGCCCCGTTACATTTATACGCAGTGTTAGAGCAGTGGCTGCAACCTACAGCCTGTAAAATCATGCTGTCTGTAAACACATCAGTGCAAATGTTACCACACAACTTTCTGATCCTTAGAGTTAAAAGAACTGAAACCCTTATGTTACTGCCCTCTGTCCAGGCAAAAAATAGAGATGACATTAATGACTTTTAATTTAATTACCATAAAGTTTTGTTGGG
>VUQG01041443.1:0-22093 GCA_015106755.1 Etia nguti | reverse complement strand
ACACAGAGAGAGTTGTGTTTTCATATCCTTGTGGGGACATCTAATCGACATAATAACTTCCCTAGCCACTTACTCTAACCATCAAAAGTGAGTGCCTAATCCTAACCCTTAGCCTAAACCTAACCATAGCCTAATTGTAACCCTGATACTAAAACCACATTTTGAGCTTCAAAAATGCCTTCAAACTCGTGAGGACGGGCATTTTGTCCCCATAAGGGCACTTGGTCCCCACAAGGATATGTCAACATGGTACACACACACACAAAAACAACATTTGCATAAAAGGAAACACATTGCTGTCCTTGTTGTTGCAACATGTAGCTGCAGATGGAGAGGGAACAAGGAAGAGAAAGTTGACGGTTACTTGCTGCTTTGTTTACTAGAATCAACGTACAGTTTTATCCGTAAACCCATTATATTCATTTTCCCTGTATACACTACTCATTACTTTAGAAATCATTGGTTGTTCAGCCTTTTTTGTAAGCCAAGGATTTGGTGACTCATAGCATAATGTGGTCTAGCGCAACACTAGATTTTTTTCTTTCTTTCTTTCTTTTTTAATAAACTCTTAAAATATGATTCACATTTTTTTCTCTCTAGCAGCAGAGAGAGAAGGACAGAAGTCATCACTGCACACATCAGGGTTATGGCTGACTGTTACGGCTGTGGTGTCATCCGTGCTGAAAAATGCAGTTTAAAATGAGGGAGTATTTTAAAGAATGCCGGCTTTTGAACAAATCTTTAAAAAAAAAACAAAGCAGTGGTTCTGTAGTATGGACAGAAAACACATTTAATTTGCATTAAAACTATGAATAATTCAGATCTGTGCAATCTGTTGTATAAACAGAACAAGCTCCGAGCTACTGAAACTACATCTAATCTGGAAACTAGAAGAGAACTTAACTTCTTGCTTTCGAAATGAACATCAAGGCCACGATGGCGGATTCCGGCTCGTTGCCGTTCGGAGTTTAAAAATAAAATTCTCCTTGCTGAACATAACACATCGAGAACAGGAGTGGGAGAAGGAGGGAATATGCTGCAGAGCTTTAATTAATTCACACGCACAGCAGAACTGCAACGATTAATTAATAGAGAGGAAATTAATCAGCAGCTATTGTAAAAAGGAAATCTTTTAGGACTGATTAAAGCTTGTCAAATGTGGAAATCAGCTGTCGTTTCTTGCAGAAAGCTGAATATCTTTGAGCTTCATGATTAAGAGCAAACAGCTGGCGATACTCATATAACGCTTTTGTACTCTCATTGAACACACACAGAGCGCTTTCTTACTACAAGCTAGAGATGGGCAGGTTGATCCAAGTATCAGTAGTATCGATACCAATGGTACCGGTATCGTATGGATACTAGCGCGACAGGGTCAATACTTTGTTTCTATCTTCTAAATTACTTTAAGTTAATTATTTTTTGGAAATGAAAAAAAATTGCTGCAGATATGCACTAGAAAAAGGTCAGAACCTTATGCAGTTTAGGTGTGTTTTGTTGTTTTAACTAATTATTGTGGAAAATAAAAAGTCACTGTGATTTAGTTGTGTTCATTAAAATGTGAATTTGCACATTGATGATGATTTATCTCATAAGTCATGACATCCTGCTCTTCCCTACATAAGCCTGCCTTTATAAGTTTAAACTATATAACACATCAGGGGTAACTCTGCGTTCAGTATCTTGCCCAGTAATGCTTAGGTTGGAGGAGCCAGGGATCGAACCACCGACCTCCTTATTAGTAGACGACCTGCTCAATCATGAGTCAATAAATCATGATTGAGCAGTTGATGGGGATAATATTCAAATAAGGTCCTAATGAGAAGTGTTTACATTTCCGTGTGTGCACTCATTGAAGGGAGGCTGTCTTGAAATTAGGTTTGGGAAGCATCATCTTACATGGTGAGTCATTAGTCCCCCTGACTTGTGGAGTGGCAGCTTTCATCTCCCCCCTTTTTGTGACTTGGGGTATCTCTAAGTAAAACAATGAAAGTGTGTAATATTGATAATTTTGCTCCTTAGGATGGGATCGCCTGAAAGCTGGGTGAAGATGAAGATTCACAGTGTGGGCTGTCTTTACATTTCGATACCACATTAATAATGTATGAAACAATAAATAGACCACTGTGCGAGTTCTTCGCACCGATCGCTCGCGCCGTCCCACACTGTTTGACCAAATTATTCTGTCTCGACAAGCCAACCGCTGCAATTCGTTCTCACTGATGACATAATGCACCTATTAGGACGAAGTGTATGGCTAGTGCAGCCGCAGTTGCTGTAGCATTATTATCCCATCGACCCATACATTTTCTATGTGCACCCCTCCCTCACATGCAGGACTATCATGTTACAGAGCTCTGAGCGGACCATCACCCGTCTCTCCAATGATTTGATCGCGTGCTAGTCACTGTGTAACAATATATCCCGTAGTGTGCAAGGCCTTTTGTTGCTGGCATGGATTTGTTGCAGATATTTACCCGTTCAGGAGACTTTTAAAAACACGTTTCACGTCTTTGCACAGGCAGAAAAAGTTAATGGTCTTTTAAAAATGTAGAATTCTTCAGATCATACATGTGAGAGGAAGTCGCCTTACTATTGGACTGTGTGTTTGTATGTGTGTGTGTGTGTGTTCAGGCTGAGGATTGAGTTAAATATTTCGCCAGGCCTGTTGTGCTGTTGTGGGTCTGTGTGGGAGGAGAAGCGAACGCGAGTTAGAGAGCGAGCAGCTGTAGCTATGGTGAGTAGAGGGTGGCTGGCTCGAAGGATATTATAGCAGAAGGAGGAGGGTTATTTGTTAAGGGGCCTGTGGGGGAGGTGGGGGTCCTTCAAGATGCCCCTCTCTCTCGCCCGGCAACCGCTCACTCCCCCCCTTCACCTCACCTCACTCTCCCTTCACCGCCTTCACTCACTCAGTGACTCACTCCGCTATTTCTCTGTCTCTTTTTTTGTCCCTCGCACTTAGTTTTGGTCACCCACTCAACCACGACTCTCTGTAGATTCACAGGGAAACAAAAAAAAAAAAAACTAGTGAGGAGGGGGACAGGATCTCACAGAGCTGAGAGGGAGAGATAAGCCGAAGACTGGTCAAAGTCTTAAACTCTCATACACTGTTTCCTTCCTTCTCTCTTTCCTCCAGAGTCCATCCCCCTCTTTACCTTCTGCCGCTCTGGCAGCTCTTTGTTACGTCATCTGTCTTCTCCCATTATCCTCTGAATCCCCCTCCTCTCCTGTCACCCCAGTGAGTCACTACCTGTATTGTTTCCTCAGTAACCAGAGGATTGATCAGCAGCACCACTCACAGTGTTTCTGTTGTCTGGGCCTGATCACACTAATGCAGGGGCTTTTGGCTGCTGTCCTAAAGGGATGGGTTGGGGATTTGGAGGAGGGTGAAGGGGGGTTACTCTTCTGCGCTCTTACTAATCTGGGAAATGGAGGCACTTTGCTAACTTGATGGTCTGATTGTTATTCTTGTTCTTCTTGTGCACGAGGCCTCATTTCTGACTGTTCCAGTAAGTGTGGTGTGACGTTGCTGGAGCATGTGCCTGGTAAATGATATTGTGAACGCACAGCCAAACACGTCCTTTCACGTGGGTCTGGACCAAAACAATCAGAGGGTTAAGCTGTGTTTTTAAAGCAGTGTCCTTATTGTCACTGGTGGAAAGTATACTTGACTGCTTAATACCATCTAACATACTTTCTTCTTCTACCTTACTAGGTCACCAGCAATTCTCAGGTAGGCTGTGGTGTTAAAATAATGCACACTGGGTACTAAGGGGCCCAAAGAGAAGATATCCTCCACACCATCACACCACCACTAGCAGCCTGAACGATACAAGGCAGGGTGAATCCATGCTCTCGCTCATTGTGCAAAATTTTGACCCTACCATCCAAACAGAGCAGAGACAGAAATATTCCTGTCAGCTTGAAGCAGTCTGACCATTCTCCTCTGACCTTTTACATCATCACGGCATTTTCTCCCAGGGAACTACTGTTCACTGGATATTTTCTTTTTTTTCAAACTATTCTCTCTAAACCCTGGAGACGAATGTGCTGGATAATCCCAGTAGGTCAGCAGTTTCTGAAATACTGAGACCAGCCTGTATGGAATCAAAAACCATGCCACGTTCAGAGTTCCTTAAATCACCTTTCATCCATTATTCTGATTCTCAGTTTGAGCTTCAGCAGGTTGTATTAACTACGTCTACATGTCTAAATGCACTGAGCTGCTGCCATGCAATTGGCTGACTAGATATTTGTGTTAACAAGTAGCTGAATGGATGTAACTAATCAAGTGTCCATGAGTAAATATTAGCCAAAGATATAGCCATGAGAGCTGATATTTAATCTCTAGTTTTACTTCCACTGTTTCTTATGGTTGGTGGCTCAATACCTGCGTCCTCCAGTTGGATGCTGGAATATGCTTGGGAAGAATACTGAACTTTAACTTGCCTCCCAAAGCATCCGTTGCTGTATGAACGTGTGTGAGTGTGTGAAGGGTGAGGGTAGCTTGTTCTGCAAAAGTGTTTTGGGAGGCCAATAACAGTAAAAAAATTTATTTAGATAACAGTCCATCCATTTACTTCATGTTTGCTGCCTTCATATCTTAAGTGACAGTAAATCAATATAACTGACTTCTGGTAAAATCACGTTGTTATTCGATCACTCTTGCCAGATTTGCACACTCCCGCTGTATGCTATGCATTTTCAACATCTAACCTGCAAATGAAGAACAAATGCATAATAAAGTAATGTTATTTTATGCTTGCTAAGTTTTAGGCCTGTTTAATGAGTCTGCAAACAGCAGTTTAGTAAAACAAATCTCAACACGTGCTCAACTTTTTGTTTCTGAAGTATTCAGACACATGTGTGTGTGGAGATGGAGTGTGAGATGGAGACGGAGTGTGTTAAAAAACAGCCAATATGTTTAATATGAGTCATGTTTTTTTTCCAGTTGTCCACTGACAAACATGATGACGATCATGTGTCATTTTGATTTTTTGATTGTGGTGTTAACCCTCACCTCCATTTTATCTGTGTGAATGAATCATCCATAGTCACCTACTGTTTTTCTTTTCTTTTTTTTCAGGATCCTTCTCCCTCTGACACCGTCTGTCAGAGCAGCCCAGAGGAATGCGGGGGTAATTCGGGGGACGGGGCAGCTCTCCTCTCATCGGGCAGAGGGAGTAGCTCACGTTGGTCCACTCTTTCCTGGGACGCCCCATCTGACCTGCTCTCTCCCCCAACCCCGGACATTAATGGTTTGATCCCCCTGGACAGCGACTCCAGACCAAGTTCAGGTAAATACACCCCTGAACACCTCTTTCGGGTGGTTTGAATGTCAGACGGCTGAGACAGCAGTGCTGAGCTGTAAAATGATCCAACAGTTTCTCGCCTCTTGATAGATCTACAGCTCACCTTGAGAGAATTTCCATCAAACATTAACCACATCCCTTTTTTACTTTTGTTTGCTTGCACTCTGTGTGACTCGGCACTGACTCACTCAGTTTTTCTCTCACTGTCAACATTTTTTAGCCTCTCCTCAAACTCTTATCCGTTCTCTGCTCCCTCTGAAAGCTTTTCTTGGCCAGGTATAGACTCTCACCCACTTTTCACTCCACTATTATTTACGCTCTGGAAAATCTATCAAACCTAAAGACGTGATAATGTATATACATTTTTTTTTTAAATCAAAAAGAATTTTATACGTCCATCCTTTAGTCAGTAAAAATTTAATTTCAGGAGAAGTCTAAGTGTTCATGGCTCCTACTGCATGTCTAACAGTGGTTTCTGCACTATGATGCCTTTCTTCTGGAGTTTTTACGAGGTTTGAGTTTCTATAGGTGATGGTAGCTTATTTTTACTGACTCACCTATTTATCCAAATACAGAAGGGATTGTGAATCTTGTGGAAGTACTGATGTCTCTGCTCTGACTCATAAACTGTGGCCTGAGCCTCATCTAAGTCACAGTAAGAGACAAATAGTATTTGACTGCTAATAAGATACCGCTCACAGTGCAGGCTGACAAAAGCAACTGAACCTTAACTGGAACAGTTAAGGTGATGAGATTGGAAATGTGGACTGTAGGTGTGATTCTCTTTTTAAAGAAGGCCATAAATATCAAAGTCTTCTCATCTTAAGAAAGATTGATTGCTGGGAAGCATACTGCAATCGCATACTTCCATGGGGCTTTGGCAGAAATGTTTTAGAGATGCAGGGAGCTTTAAAAGGCTGCAAAAGGTCTTCTGAAGATCTGGGTGTTCATTAATCCATAACACGATTACCTAAAAATGGATACAATTCAAGGCTGCTGCTACTTTTCAAAGGAGTGGGCGTCCTGTAAAGGTCACAGTAAGAGCACAGCGTACAAACCTGAACGAGGCGAAAAAGAATCCAAGAGTAACAGAAGAGCAGAAGAGAGGCAGTATGCAGAAATCACTAGAGGTTAATGAGTGTTCATGGAAGTAGTGGGCATCATGAGGGAAACCACCGCGCTACAAAAGCCGCTATTGTTTGCCACGGCATTTGTGAGGCTATGCTCTGTGGACAGATGGGGCAAAATCTGGTTGTTTGGAGGAAAAATGGTACTACACACCATGATTATAACTTCATTCTAAATGTAAAGCAGGATGGAGGGGTATCACAGCTTTGAGACACACGTTCAGTGAAGGGAGGTTGAATTCAAGGGATTTCTTGAGCAGTTACAGTAAAAGAAAACATCTAGTAGAGTTTATAGCATTAAGAGCTGGATTTAGTTAATACATCGACAGGTTTTTTTTACTTTTCCTGTCGGTCACTGTCAAATACCTCAGTGTCCAATATAGGGAAGATAACTACAGTTTGTGTGTTATTGGTTTAGTCGAGTTATTTTCTCTATATGGAGTCTATCCGGGAGGTGCGATACACCCTGGACAGGTCACCAGTTCATCATGGGGTTAACTTAGAGAGACAGACAACCATACATGCTCACATTCACACCTAAGGCCAGTTTAGAATTGATAATTAACCTGAATGTACATCTTTGGATGGTGGCAGGAAGCTGAACCTAGAAGGGGGAGAGGAGAACATCCAAAATCCACAAAGAAATGCCCCACCTTGTGAAAATAGTAAGAAAAAAAATAAAACAAATGGGAGTAGGGCCAGGAATAAGTGGAATCTGTCACAGAGAGAATAATATGTGATGTAAAGGTCGCTTTATTACACCACAGCCACCTTCTTTGATTCCTGAAGTACATCACCAGCACCTCTGAGTATTTTTCTAGAGCATTTTTCATTTGCCTGATGCCTCTTTTACAAATGTCCACATTTCTTTTTTTCAAGGTTTCTATTCAGTGAGCGGCAGCTCCCTGTCAGACTCTTGCTACTCTGTGTCCAGCGACGCCGCCCATGGAGGACCGGTGGCCCCTGCCAGACCCCTGAAGCTGTGGGAGCAGGTTCCTGTGTGTGCTGACAACACTGACCTCCTGTGGTCAGAAGGTGCAGTGCAGCTGCAGCAACCTGTACCCCAGGACAGCCAGGAGGACGCTGAACGAACAGAAGAGACGCCAGTTTCTGGTGAGTTAGTGCAAACAATAGATCCCTATCTTGTAAATCAGTCCATGTTGATATGAAGTTTCAGCAGTAAGTGAAACTACCTCAAATGTCCACTGAAGTTTAAAGCTGTTTTTTTTCCCCTTCTGTCTCTTACAGTCCCAAATGACCTCGAAGCAACTGGTCTGACATTTCTGTCTGAACTTTGTTCGGGACTTGGCGATTCCCTGATTTCTTTCATCCTCCCGCTCCTCAACCCTTCATCCTCCTCCTCCACCTCCTCCTCCCAAAATTCAAAACTCCAGCTTGACTCCCGCTACTGCACAGACCTGATGTCCCGTCGGACCAAAGAGGTTTACTCTTACCCAAGCCCACTGCATGCTGTTGCACTCCAAAGCCCCCTCTTCACCACCCAGAATCAAGAACAGTCAGCCTCTGTAAGCCCTGAGGGACCCCAGCATGATGAACCCACAGAGTCAAACGCTGACACAGCTCTGCCTCTCCAGCCTCAGCAGCCTCCCACTCCGCCCTCCTTCACCCAGTTGGAGCAGTACATCTCTCGTCTGGCTCGCCAGTACCACAGTCGGGCAAAATCCACCTCTGATCTCACCTCACCTGCCACCCCTGGGCTAGTCACACACAGAGGCCTTTGCACCCCTGGCAAAACTCACGGATCCACCCAGTCCCTTTCTGCCTTCGAGAGCCGCAGCACACCCTCCACCCAGCCAGGCGTCAACATCACACCCTCTAAGTCACTGCTAGGGAACTCAGCCAGAGTCAGCCTCAGCACCGCCGGAAAAAAGGGCACCAGGAATTCAATCAACCTGGGAAATCTTCCTTCAGCCACTGGAGAAGACTTAAACATAAATCTGCATCTAAACCTCAACTTGAACCTGACCCCCGGTTTAAATTCTGGCCATGGGCTGGTGGACAATCCCAGAAACGGAGCTCTGAGGAGAGACTTTGCTGCCAATTCCTCCGCTTCTGCCTCGTCGCATTCTTCTGCTACACCCACCCCAGCAATGAGATCTCGTCCCCGCATTTCAACTTGTCCAAGCAGCCTGAGCCACCGCAGCTCCCTTGAGGTCCCACTGGGGTCTGGAGCCAGCTCTGGGTTTGGCTCATCAGCATTCTGTCGCTCATTAGACTGGAGCAGTGGTGCTCCACCTGAAGCTGGACAGTCAGTGTTTGGCGCAAATGCAGGATCAGCTCCCGGATCTCAGCGCAGCAGCTTGATCCAGGAGTCCAACTCCAGTCCAAAGTTAAGCGAACACTCGCCCATGGTGGAGGAGATCTCCCGCCTCTCTGGCCTGTCTCGAGCTGTTGTAGTTGGACTCATGGAACAAGGCGTGGAGCTAGATATTGACTGCTTCCCAACAGATACTGCAGGTGAGGTGAGAGGCCACACTAAAAGTCACCTGACAGCCCAAACAGATCAGTCACATGACTATACTAGACTGACAGACTTGAATCCCCAGAGACCTATACAGCTGTCTCTCAGTGTCACCCATTCTCCACAGTCTCAGTCCAGCCTCACCCCTCCTCTCTCACACTCCAGCAGCCCCATACACCCCTACCAATCCATGCACATTCCCTCCTCCCACTACTCCTCACACTCCCACTACCAACAGACACCTGACCTTCCTTCCTCTACAGCCTCCTCACCTGCCTCCCGCCCTACCCCAAGAGGTCGCTCCCCTCCACGCCCTCTCCAACCATCCCCCCTGGGTGCAACCCCCCTCTCTGTTTTCCGACGAGATGCACCATTCCAGTGCTCCCTGCCCCGCACCAATACCAGGACCTCTCCTTTCGAGCATGGCGGGATCCAACCAAGAGGAGGATCACTTCGGCAGAGCAGTGGAGGAGGCGAGGGTAACAGCAGGCGAAAGAGGGCGGAGGGCGATGGGCTCTACAGAGGAAAGCATGCCTCCCATAAGCTGATCAGGGCAGCAACAGTTAGCAGTTATGCAAAGAGAGAGGACTACAGCTCAGTTTGGGGTGAGGAGGAGAACAAGTCGCGAGCAGCCGCTCACACACCCAAGAAGTCCTCCAGCAAACTCTGGAGGGGCTTTGAGGGACGCCTCTGGGGCAAAGAGTCTGAAAGTGAAAGAGAGGAGATAGACAGGGCAGAGTATGGCTATGGCTGGAGAAGGAACAGCGTGGGAAGCTGGAGAAGAGAGCACAGAAGGGTTAAAGCTTCTAGCAGCGGTGACAAAAGGCCAAAAGTAGACAGCTCCCCCGTCTTCTCAAAGAAGAGAGGTAAAGATGATGGGGAGAGACGCAGCTCAAGCCTCAGGCTTTCTAGGCGGGCTCTGTTCAGGAGTGAATCCCAGGGCTTGCTGGTACCTCGGAACCACAGCGAAGAGCCCACAAAGCGGCCACACTGGGTCTCCTCCTTGGATGTGGGGCATGGTGGCATGGGAATCAGAAAAGAAGAAGGGGTCAGACTACTGAGAGCGAAGGAGGAGGACAAACGGCTGTCTTCCACTGCCAGCCTCTTTAACCTCTCTCGTTCTCAGAGCCTAGAAGGCAGCTGCCATTCACTCTCTCCTCTCTCCTCCCCTTCATTTTCTCCTTCTCCTCCTCCACGGCTGCCCCTCCAGCGCTCCCGATCACTGAGGGATTTGGGAAGGAAAGTGTTTGGCTCAATGAGGTCGCTTAGTCTCAAACAGAAATCATCCAAGAAGTGACTGCTGTACAAAAAAGTGAACTTCATCGTTTGCGCTGTACATTCAAAAATACCAGTGATGATTAGTATTATATTTGATGTTTAAAATAAAGTGCCATCATTTTGGAGTTTTATGACTGATCTGACAGATACACTGGCTATAAAATATTCAGTGGTCCTTTCACTCATCTCCAGTGTGATGAAGTTCCTCTCAGGCACATCATGTCTGTGAAGTTTTATTCTTGGGTCACTTCATTCATTCTAGTAATGTTTCTTTTGTAAAACGGGGCATACACATTTTTATAACCTTCTCAAAAAGTATAAAATAAATGCGAACCTTCTCCAAACATGATGTTTAGCATATACGGAGCACTTTAAAGCTCAGAAGTTTTTGTATTAGAAAACCACGTATTGTAAATCGTGCACACCGCAGCAGCAAGAAAGAGCTGCAAGATGCAACGTGGCCCACAGAGAATCGTAATACTGCTTTTCCATTGATTTGGTACCGGTCTGCAGCTAGTTCTGCTTTGGTACCTTTTGAGTAGCAGTCTACATTTAGTCAGTTTAAAAATTGGATGTTACATAGGTTTATGTATTTGAGGTAACTTCCACAGGAAAGAGATCATGACTGACATAACTCATGTGAATTTCTCTGATAGCCACTGAATGATTTCAACAACTTTATGCTACTGTGCATTGCTAGCTATTGGCACCAGGAATACTCTGTGTGGCAGTCCTAAATTAGGAAAGGAGGCGTCAGTGAAGGGAACACAAGTGACCCCTTATTTAGGGGTGAATGATTCTTTTTAGGATCTGTAAAGGACTGCAACCCTCATAAATCCTCATTTTCATCAGTGCGAATGCCATCCTGAAGAGGAACACTTCTGGGATCCTTTTGTGACAGGAAAGTAGCCATTTGAAAATACTGTAGTAATAACAACTGTAAGAAGCTTCAATGCATAATCATGCGTATGAATGTGTACATGCACACTCCCCTTCTGCATGCTGCTCTGTGACTTGTTCAGTGATTATAGCTATTGTGAGAGTGTGATATTCCTCTTTGACCATGGGCAGTATTGCCACTGAAGTACAATCACATTGGCCAGATTATGACCAAAATTAAGCAAATACTCTTTAACTTGATATTTTGCTCAGGATTTTGAAATAAACATTGAATTAAAGTATTGATGAGTTATCCAAGATAAATATGTGTCCTCTCATGGCTTATAACTAATAAAGGAAACTGATAACTGAATGTGTGCTCTTCCTAATATAAGTGCATTAAATATGTTTACGTGTCAGCAAATGGCTTTGCTAAAAAGATGAATGAAAATGAGCATTTTTTTAAACAAATATTTTTATTGAAAAGTCACAAAATCCACATTCGTATCACTGACCAAACAACTGCAATCACAGAGGCAATTGAGTAGTGCACGAAGAGCCTCTTTAGCTTTCAGAAGCATTTTGTGAACTATATTAGACTGTGTTGCTAGGAAACCAACTTTTCTGTCCTTTCTATTTTCAGCAGTGACATCTTTGCTTTCCAACCGACTGCTTTCCTCAAGTCTGTATAATGTCTGTTATGCTTACGTCAATCCTCTCCCAAAGAGACACAGCAAGAGTCGTTCAAGACATGTAATCATTCTTTAACTCCTCTGTGGTGTGGTCTGAGGTTGGAACAGTCTCTCAGGCTGAGGTTTTATTTGGCACGTTGGGCTGGTGGGCTAAACGCCGTCGCCAGCTCTTCTGGTTTGGTTAATCCCGTCCTCGGAGCGGTCGTTCTGGTTGGAGGAAAACATGCCTCGATACATGGCTTTCTCTTTTTGTAAGTCCCGACTGAGTTTCTCCTCAGCCCTCTGCAGGTACTTCCTGACATTGGCATCTGTGACAGAAATGTACACTTTAACTCGCTGGCCTCCCGAGAAAAGATCAGACAAACTATGCTCAAATTACTATGAGCAACTCTATATCCTTCAGAGAAAAAAAAGAACTGCACAAGTTACCCACCTGGTCTTGATAAAATGAAATGACTCATACATGAGTCTTCTAACATGCTTCAATTAAATACCTTTAACATGGGAAATGGTGACGCTTCTAACTCATTTACTTAATTGATCACAAAGTTAAACGAGGTCAGCAAGCTTTTCCAAAGCAGAGCTGACTGTTAGTACTTTAAACATGAGTATGGCTTTTTATAAAATATTAATTGCGTTTTATTGCCATCTCTGAATGGATAGCAATGTAACAAAAGAGCATGGTTATGGTGGTGGACTGATTGCAAATATTGACTGAAAAATAAATACATTTGGAGAGCACAGGCGTCCACATTGAGTTACATGTTCACCATTTATTAATTTTACGTCACTTGGACATACGGCTACCACCAAAGAACTGCTGTTTCGGCATGCTCTGTGTTAGTCATCTACAAATCACAACTTATTCATCAAAGACACTGATACTTATTTTTGCTATTTTTTCCTGCTTCCAGCTAGTGCAACTAGCTGAATGAATGTTTAATGTTTTCGCTCTTGAAAGTCACCACCAGAAATACCTCTTGGCCCAAAGATTATGACACAGCCTCTGTGAGAAAGCTGTAAACAACTGTGGACTAAGATGTAAGGAAAGAGAGCTATTGGTGCTAGCAGTGTTAGTCACACTATGCTAACTACTATGACGAATGTGCTGCATATTTCGGCAGCATTTAAAACAGTATGTACCACCGGCAGATAGAGGAGGTGGCTGACATCCAGAAGTCCTACCAGTGGCTGGACAAAGCTGGACTGAAAGACAGCACAGAGGCACTAATCTATGGTAGCACAGGAACAAGCTCGAAGTACAAGATCCATAGAGGCTGGGGTCTATCAAACAAGGCAAGACCCCAGGTGCAGGCTGTGTAAAGATGCCCCTGAGACAACCCAGCACATAACAGCAGGGTGCAACATAGTAGTGGTGGACAAGGAGAGGAAGATTACGGCCATTTTCCTCCCTTGCTCCACCACTATTATGTCCATTTGGTTAGCCATCAACAGTTTGCCCATCTATATCTGGAAGTCTCATAGGATCTTCCTGATTTTTTTTTTTTATATTTGTAGTTTTTATTGATGATCTCGCACAAAGATTTTACATGGAGCAGTACAACATTCCTGGAAACAGAAACCTGACATTTATATGCATAGCATTTTTTGGAACACAATTTTGCTAAACATTGGAGGCCAGCATTTATGACAAACAATTTCAATCCCTCAAAATTGTAGCAAGATTTAAGTGGTAGCTCCCAACTGTATTTCTCTAATTTATTTTATTTATTTTTTTACTAGAATGCTTATTTAGAATATATATTTGGTCAAGATTTTAAAAGTAGGCAAAGAAAAGGAAAACACACAAACAAAGAACACAAAAAACAATAAAACAAACCAAACAGTTGGACAAGTGGAGACAGTTGATCCAATCATGATGGAATATCCACCTCATAGTTGTTTTACTAGACAAGGTAAGTTATTTAGATAAAATCACTTCTTAACTCTTTAATATACTGGGTCCATCTGGACCAGAGTTTGTTGAATTTATCTCTTTGAAGCCGCAAAGACATAGTAAGCCTCTCCATTCCAAATATTTGGTAGACAGTATTGTATAGTTCTTTTATTCCTGGTGCATCTGTTTGGAGCCATTTCCTAATCAAGGTTTTCTTAGCCGACATTAAAATAATTCTCAATAGATATTTATCTGCTGGAGTAGTAATATTTGGGATTTCCAAGCCTAGGTACATATATAAGAAGTCAAAGGGGATTTGAGTACAGAAAATCTTTTCCAAGCATTTGTGGATATCTTGCCAGAATGAAGTAACTTTGTGTCAGGACCAGAATACATGGTAGTGATTAGCCTTTTGACTGCCACATTATGAGCCTGTACTAATATTTTGGTATATTTTTTGTTTGGGGTAAGGAAAAAGCAAATGATATTTTTCCAACTTAACTCTCTCCAATTGCATGAGCATTGCATTTTACATAACAAATCGAATTTTTTATCATCTATTACTGAGCCTGTTTCTTTCTCCCATTTCTTTTTAACATATAAGGTACTGGTAGATTTATTTTCTTGAAATCCTTGATAAAGCTTTGCAACAATCTTCTGAACTATAATGTTTATATAATATATTATATATGTTTATATAATAATATATATTATATGTTTATATAATATATTTAGAATTCTGTTGCCCTTTTTCTCCACATTGGTCCCTACAATTTCATTATATCTGTTTCTCATCTGTACGTATCTAAAGAAATCTTAAATATTTAAACCATGTTTTGCCTTAAGAGTCTGAAGTTCTGCTAGCTCTCCCTCATGGTTGAATGTGAAATAAGAAGTAAGGCCCTTCAATGTCCATTCTCGAAATCTTACGTCACCACAGTTAGGTGGAAACTCTGTGTCAAAAGCACGCAATCTTAGCATCATCTCATCCTTGTTTAGTTTTTTCTCTGCACACCTCATTCCAAGTCTTAAAAGTTAATTTTATCCCGGGATTATCAGGGTCTTTCAAATATGACTTTAAATTGCTATCCGCTATCACGGCTTGGATTTTAGGGCCATTAGTGACTCGTTCTTCTGTGTCTTTCCACGTAGATTTAAACATTGAATCACATAAACAAACTAATGGCATTAGCTGGGCAGAATAATAATAGTCCTTCAAACATTGTAAAGATAGACCACCCCTGTCCTTTGGCAGCAGTAGTGTACTGTATTTTATCCTAGGTTTTTTCCCCAACCATAAATAATGGGAAACTATCTTGTCCCACTCTTCAAATTGTTGTTTTGAGACTTCAGTGGGGAGAGTTTAGAAAAGATAAAGCAGTCGTGGTAGAATGCTGATCTTTATTGATTCTATTCTGTTAATTAGGCCCAAAGTTGGGATGAGACTTCATCTCGTTAAATCTGACTTCATGTTCGAGTTTAATGGGCCATAGTTCTTTTCAAAAAGCATTTTATTGTCTCTGCATAATATCACCCCAAGATATTTTATGGAGTCCTTATCCCAGATTGTACTTACTTTTTAATTGAATCCCAGGTTGGAAGTTGAAGGTCATAACTTGTGTGTTTTGAATATGTAATTTATAGCTTGATAGTGATTCGAATTCCTCTAACATCATCATTATTCTGGGTAGGGATTCATTTGATTGGCCTAGGTAGATTAAGATATCGTCGGCAAGGAGAGAGAGCTTCTGATCATCTCCCTGTATATTGATTCCTTTAATTTGGTTATCCTGTCTTATGTATTGAATAAGAGGTTTAATAAACAAAGCAAATAAGATTGGAGAGAGGGGGCAGCCCTGTCGGCATGATCTTTCAAGAGTAAATGGTTTTGATAGACTGCCGTTTATTTTAATTTTGGCTGTTGGTTTATTGTAAATTGATTGAATTGTGTCGATGACTGTCTGATGAAATCCTAACTTATCTAGAACTTTATAGAGAAATGACCATCTTACTGAGTCAAATGCTTTTTCGGCATCTAAACCCATCAGCATTGCCTCTAGATTATTATTTTTTATATGATGTATGATGTGGAGAGTACTTCTAATACTGTCTTGGGTCTGCCTCTGACGGATAAACTCGGTTAGGTCAAGATTACTAAGTTTGGGCATGATATTATCTAGTCGTTTGGCTATTATGGATGTGTATATTTTATAATCCAGGTTAAATATGGAAATTGGTCGATAGTGGCTAAAGTTCAATTTATCTTTTCCCTCCTTTGGAGCAACACATATGGTTGTTTCTTTCTGTGAGTGCGGGACCTCCCTTTCTTTAAGGACCCAGTTGCACACTTCCTTCAGTCTAGGAGTTAATTCCTCCTTGTAGGCCTTATATGGGTCCTCATATTGAAGTACGTAATGAAGCTTGTCACTTAGGAAAAGATGGGAAACCATCACTCAAGGATAAAAAGTCAAAGCATTTGTTTCTCAAACTTCCCCAGAGTTTGAGAAACAAATGAGACTTCAAAGATTTGCATGCTCTTCAGCCCCCTTCTGTAAGTGACAGAGTCAGAGATGGAGCTAGTGTGCTTTATCAAGGGATGGGCTTCTGGGAAGAAATTGCCAAGCTACATGCTTGCATTATAAGGTAGCCCTTTCTAGTGGCTGCTGCCAGTCACACAAGATGAAATTTTGATGGTAGGTAGCAGGGTGAGCACATCAGTCATAAAAGAGAAGGCAAAACACCCTGAAATCTCTCATTCTCAGATCTGCTCACATGTATCTTGGACAAAGTGGCAGGAATCACATTCAAGTTAGTTCAGTTCAACTGTATATGTGTATAGACACTATTCACAACAACAGTATCTCAAGGCACTTTGCTGTAAGATAAAGACCACATAGTATTAGAGAGAACACTTAAACAATCAGACAGCCCCCTATGAGCAAGCACTTGGAGACTCTGGGAAGGAAAAACTCCCTTTTAATAGGAAGAAACCTCTGGTAGAATCAGGCTTTGGAGGGCACAGCCATCTGCTGTGACCAGTTTGGGGTTGAGGGTCGATTATTGTAGGCTCTTTACCTTAAAGTGAAATTAAACTGACAAAATATGAGGGGAAAAAAAAAGAGAGCAGAGGGCGACAGGGTTTAAGTACTAATTTAAGTAGTAATGATTAAATGGAATAGCAGTAATAGAGAAGAAGAAATGCTCAGTGCTTCATAGGAAACCCCAGAAGCCTAGGCCTATTGCACCATAACTAAGGGATGTTTATGTGCAGCCCTACCTATATACTTTATTAAAAAGGAAAGTTTTAAGTCTAATTCTAAAAGTAGAGAGGGTGTCTGTCTCCAAAATCCAAACTGGGAGCTGGTTCCACAGTAGAAAGGCCTTATAGCTCAAGGCTCTGCCTCTCATTTTACTTTTAGAAACTCTAGAAACCACAAGTAAGTCTGCAGTCTGAGAACAAAGTCCTCTATTAGTTTAATATGGTGTTATGAGGTCTTGAAATTATGATTCAAAGACTATTTAAGTACTTTAATGTGAAAAGAAGGATTTTAAATTTAGTTCTGGACTTAACAGAGAGACAGGGAAGAAGAGCTTATGGGAGAAATACGTTCTCTTTCTAGTTCCTATCAGTACTCTCAGTTGAGGTGTTATGGCTCAAATGAAGACTTTTGAAGGAGTGAAGGGGCAGCCTGATAATAGTGAATGAATAATGCAGCCTGGTTTTAATAAATGCATGAACTAGCTTTTCAATCTGAGAAAGGATATTGCTAATTTTACCAATGTTGCACATTTTGTTTTTGTTTGTTTGTTTGATTGATTAAAAAGCAGTCCTACAGATTTGTTTAATGTGCATGTTGAAGACCTAGTCCTGGTCAAAAATGACTCCAAGATTGTGTTACTAGTGGCCAAGATAATGCTATTCAGTGTAAGTATTTTCTTAGACACTTCGCTTCTAAGATTTTTATGGCCGAGTACATTAACGAGTTTTAACTAAATGTAATGAATAATGTAAATCTATACTGCTGTCATAAGGCGCAGATAATTATCAGTCTGTGTAATTCTGTTGGCTGTTCTCAGGCTAGAAGTTTGATAAGCAGAATGTGACGTCTCACAGACGTCACATATTGTACAGCTACTAAATATCACTGTACTATGTACACTGATATATTTTTTAGACTCTTTTTCCCCAATTGATGTTTCTGAGTTAAGTCCGGTAATTACCTTCTCCAAACCATCGACGTGACTTTTAGACCCCAACAAAACTACTCAAAGAGTCATACCATTAATTAATGTTTCAGTCCTAAATATTTTCAGCTATGGGCTATGTAACACAGGCATTTAAGCTGGCAGTAGTTAAACCTTTACTTAAAAAGCTATCACTTGACCCAGCTGTCCTAGCTAATTATAGACCAATCTCCAGTCTTCCTGTAATTTCAAAAATTCTTGAAAGAGTAGTTGTAGCTTTAGTGAAGGTTACAAATGATCTTCTTATGACCTCTGACAGTGGACTCATCTCTGTGCTTGTCCTGCTAGACCTCAGTGCAGTGTTCGATACTGTCGACCATAATATCCTATTAGAGTGATTAGAGCATGCAGATGGCACCCAACTTTATCTATCCATGAAGCCAGATAACACACAACAATCAGTTAAACTGCAGGAATGTCTTAAAGACATAAAGACCTGGATGACCTCTAATTTTCTGCTTCTAAATTCAGATAAAACTGAAGTTATTGTACTCGGCCCTAAAAAATCTTAGAAATGTGGTATCTAACCAGACTCTTACTCTGGATGGCATTACCTTGACCTCCAGTAACACTGTGAGGAACCTTTTTTGACCAGGATATGTCCTTCAGTGTACATATTAAACAAATATGTAGGACTGCTTTCTTCCATTTGCGCAATATCTCTAAAATTAGAAATATCCTGTCTTAGAATGAGGCTGAAAAACTAGTTTATGCATGTATATGGTCTAGACATGACTACTGTAATTCGTTATTATTAGGATGTCCTAAAAACTCCCTGATATACCTTCAGCTGATCTAAAATGCTGCATCAAGACAGGGGCTAGAAAGAGAGAGAGATCTACAATATAGATCACATTGAGTCACCTGTTGTTGTGATTTGGTTCAATATAAATACAACTGAATTGAAATGACAAGTACTGGAGAAGTACCCTGTTCACTTACAAAATGACACAAAATGTGTTAGGAAATCACATAAAAACCTTGGTTGGTCTGGAGAAAAGGGCTTGAGACTATGCCTCAGTATGTAAAAATCTTGGTGCACAAATGTGTTTCCCTGCATCTCTACAGTGTAGGTTGGGAAGGAAAAGTTAGCAATAACTCATAGCATGATGCATAAGATCACAATAACCACTTTTATGGTAAATGGTACATAGACTGGTTCTTACATAGAGCTTCTCTACTGTATTTGAGCACTTTATAATGAAATAAAAATAAATCCTATTAAAAACGTTACCTTTTTGTGTGTTCACAGGTCTTCTTTATGTTGGTTTTAGTGCCTTCATGTTTGGCCTTTACAGCTTCATGCCTGTTGTGATGAAGAGGACTAGTGCCACCTCAGTCAATCTGTCTCTGCTCACAGCTGACCTTTACAGTCTCTTCTGTGGCCTCTTTCTCTTTCACTACAAGGTAATCAAACTGCCAACTGCTTGTTGCACTATTGAAATTTTTTTTTTTTTTTTACTTATTTACCTATTTATCACCTGTTGTGATAGAGAATTAAGAATGGATGAGGTGAATACAAAAAAGGCAAGAGCTATGCTGGCAGGCAGGTGGCAGAGGTCTGATGGTGGAGGGTGACTGGGTTTGGTGACGTGGGCAGTAGGTGAGTATGGATTATGTAGAGCTGGGAAGCAATAGCTTGACTTACAAGGACATAGACACAGATTCCAGAAGTAATACAGGGAAAACGGGGTGGATCTTTACTGTATTCAGTGTTGCTATAATGAGAAATGTATCTTCAAAGCTGATAACTTGAAAAGTGTTGTAAAAAATGTTTCAAAGCACATTTTAAAATGCCACCTAAGAGTTTAAACTTAGCAGATGTTCTGGAAACTGCTTTGTGTAACAATTAGGAGGATGTCCGTTATGAACTTTCTCTCCTCTGAGATTTGTGCCCTGACAAACTTGGAAAAAAAACAAACAAAATTTTTATAGTAAATTTTTATCTGAAGTCTCGTGACTGATGGTCTCTTTGCAGCATTTAATTAAGTTGTAGCTTGGTGGCATATAAGAAACTACCAATAGCTGAGTTGCTATATAGAGAGAGCAAAATGCGTCACTATGGAAACCATGCCCACTAGAAGGGAAAACAGTTAATCCCAAAACTGGGAGCTGAAATGCTTAAATAATGCCTTGAAACCATGAAAACATTAGAGTTCATTGTCATCACGAGTTCATTGTGGCTTTGATTGTTTTAGCACAGTACAGCGTGTAAAATAAGTACTGAACACTTCATCAATGTTCTTAGTAAATATATTTCTAATGGTGCTATTGACATGAAATATCACCAGATGTCGGTAACAACCCATACAATCCACACATGAAAAGAAGTCAAGACATTGCATATGACCCCAAAAACACCATCCCAACAGCGAAGTTTGGAGGTGGGAACATCATGATGTGGGGCTGTTTTTCAGCATACAGCATTGGTATGCTTCATATAATTGAAGGAAACGTACTGAGACGATCTTGATAAAAAGCTGCTGCCATCTACCAGGATGATGATGATGAAATGAAGGTGGATGTATAAGCAAGAGAATGATCCCAAACACACAAAGTGTGGAGCATGAAATTGTCCAAAATGTCTTGGTATGCTGAACTATTAAGAGTTCCTTGGAACTAAGGGGCTAAGCTCACTTCCTGAAAAACAACCCAACACCATATTTCAATTCAATTCAATGTTATTTATATAGCACCAAATCACAACAGTAGTTGCCTCGAGGTGCTTAATATTTTAAAGACCCTACAATAATGTAGAGAAAATCCCAACAATCAGATTACACCCTATGAGCAAGCACTTTGGTGACAGTGGAAAGAAAAACTTTTAACCTCCAGAAAGAAACTTCCACCAGAAGCAAGCTCAGGGAGGGGCAGCCATCTGCTGCAACTGGTAGGGGGTGAGGTGAGAAAGACAGGACAAAAAAAGCTGTGGAAGGGAGCCAGAGATGAATAATAACGCTTAATAAAATGCAGAGTGGTGTATAAACACGTAGTGAGTGACAAGGGGTGAGAGAAGGAGAAATACTGGGCCTATGGCACAATAACTAAGGAAGGATTTAGGGACACCTGGTCCAGCCCTAACTATAAGCTTTGTCAAAAAGGAAAGTCTTTAGCTTAATCTTAAAAGTAGAGATAGTGTCTGTCTCCCAAATCCAAGCTGGGAGGTAGTTTATCAGAAGAGGGGCCTGAAAGAAGGCTCTGCCTCCCATTCTACTTTTAAATACCCTAGGAACCACAATTAAGCCTGCAGTGTGAGAGTGATTGGGGCTGTTGGGGTGATATGGTACTATGAGGTACCATACCATTTAAGATAAGATGGGGTCTGATTTTGGTCGAAATCTTTTGACCTTTTTGAGCTACACTACCAGTCAATTTTTCCAGTTTTTTATTGAAAATTATGCAGTTTAATGTCTGATTGCACTCTGAAATGAAAGCACAGTACAAACAAGGAATTGGAGTTAAAAAAGAAACCATGGAATTAATTTATAGACCAACATTTATTCTAAACTTTTGACTCATCAAAGTAGCCACCTTTAGCAGATATAACAGCTGAACACACCCGTGGCATTCTTTCTACAGAAGAAATCAAATATTCTTCAGAAAGTTCTTCCCATATCTGTTGCAGAAGTTCCCATAAATGTGTGGCACTTGTTGCTTTGCTTTCACTCTTCTGTCCAGCTCATCCCAAACCAGCTCGATGGGGTTTAAGTCTGGAGACTGTGTTGGCCACTCCATGTTTTCAAGCTTACCATCTTGTTCTTTTTTCCTGAGGTAGTTCTGGCATAGCTTGGACTTATGTTTTGGGTCATTATCTTGCTGTAGGATGAACCCCTGACCAACTAGGTGCATACCAGAGGGTACTGCATTGTGCTGCAGAATGCTGTGGTAGTTGTTTTGGTTCAGGGTGCCTCTCACTCTGTACAAGTCATCGACCCTGGATCCAGTAAAACAGTCCCAGACCGTCACACTTCCTCCTCCATATTTGACAGTTGATGCCACACACTGTGGAAGCATCCTTTCACCTATTCGACGGCGTACAGAGATCCTGTGTGATGCAAATTTTGATTCATCAGTCCATAATACCTTCTTCCAGTCTTCAGTAGTCCACTGGCAGTATTTCATGGCCCAGGATCAACCTCCATTGCTGCAGAACATCTTTAAATTGATAACCCATTTTATGT
>VUQG01041442.1:0-14043 GCA_015106755.1 Etia nguti | reverse complement strand
GAAATTCAAAACGACCAAAAGACTGACAGATGCTACTAAGGAATCCTCAGTGGACACTCTGGTGACCAACCTTATCAGGAAACATCTCCTTCCCTCTGCACTTGTTTGGATAACCTCAAGACCAGGAGCAGTTCATCTCATCCCTCGTGAGTATATCTACCAGTGGACCGAGGTCAGAGGATTTGATGATCCACAAAAAATAGAGTACTTCAGAAAGAGAGTTGAGGATGAAGCAGTCACTGAAAAAATTATTGAACACATAACAATGTCACGGAGCCTGTACGTTATGTGCCACATACCTATCTTCTGTTGGATTGCTGTACATGTTTTTGAGTATTTGATGCATAAAATGGGAAACACAAAAGATGAAAACCAAAAAATACCCACAACTGTTACTGGGATGTACACACACTTCCTTCTTATTCAGATGACAATAGCTAATGAAAAGTATGGTGACCAGGAGGAACCTGATACAGCAGAGATCTTTAAGTCAAATGAAGAATTCATTTTGAAATTAGGCAGGTTGGCTTTTGAACAACTGGAAAAAGGCTGGATCATATTCACTGCTGAAGATCTGAAGAGGTACGACATTGATATAACGAAAGCTGGAGTTTACTGTGGGTTGTGTACAGCAATATTCAAAGAAGAACCCGTGTTCCTAACAAAGAAACTTTACTGCTTTGTGCATCTGACAGTTCAAGAGTATTTTGCTGCTCTCTTTGTATATCACAGTTTTGCAAACAAAAAAATCGATTCTGAAAGTCTCAAGGATTTCATGCTAAAAGGGTCTGATGAAGAGCTCAAGTCTATCTTGGAAACAGTTCCAGTGGATCTACCTTTGAACGAACTGATTGAAATTGCAATCGCTAATTCGACTCCTAGAACGACTGGAGAACTGGACATGTTCCTCAGGTTCCTTATTGGCTTGTCTCTACAATCAACACAAGACCTGCTTCAAGGCCTGATTCAACAGACAGAAGAACACTCTGCAAATATTGAGGAAATTCGGTCAAGTCTTTTAGATATAGATTTATTGGACTGCTCAGCTGAAAGATGTCTAAACCTTGTCCACTGCCTGACTGAGTTGAAACACAGTTCCCTACATGATTCAGTACGAAAGTATCTGAAACCAAATTGTTTTCCTGAATCACCGCTCTCTCCTGTTGAGTGTTCAGCTCTGGCTGACTTGATTCTAATGTCAAACACACCTCTGGATGAATTCAATCTCAAGAAATACAGACCATCAGGAAAAGGTATCTTTAGACTTCTTCCAGCTGTGAGAAACTGCAAAAAAGCAAGGTGAGATGGGGCTTTATACAAGAATGTTATTCAGTTCAGCAACTCGAAAGCACTGCAATATTTTGGCAGTGCTTTGTTCCTCCTCCTCCTCCTGTGTTCCTATGAACAGTAAACTTGATAAGCTTTTAACGAAAGGGACGAAGTCATGTCCTAACAACAATAATACAATAAAGCAGTAAATTTAAAATAAATATAATAAAATAAATGAAAGGAGACTGAAGAAGAATTGTAATGTTTCGGTGTAAGGGTAGATTCTTCTTCTGAAATTGCTGCTGTATGGTTCTGAGGACTGAGACTCAGGTGGAGAGCAGGATTTATTCAGAAAAGATATGTTTTGTTATAGACTATTTCATAACATGAACCTGAAATCTGTGTGTAAGAACATACTTTTACAATGTGCAGAACAACACATAACAATATTTACCATCAGATTCTGAGATGTGTGTTAATGAAGAAGCTGTTACTCTTCCATGCGTGTAAATGTGTCTCTGTACAACCATATATACTTGAAGTTAATATTGCACATTATAACATTCAAACATTAGTCTAGCACACTAACACAGTCTCATCAAGAGCTGCTTTTTGACAAACATGTGGCATCATCAACATCATCAATGTGGTATAAACAGACATGGAAACCACTGTGTGTACGCACTGCTGAGAAAAGACATGCAGAAATGGGTACCTTGTATATGTCTTGTGATACGAATCTCTCCTTCCTTTCCTCTTATCCTCCATGTTGAGTTTGGCTTTGTTTCAATAAAACACCAGTATTATTGTACAGTAGGAATATGTGGGCATGGGCTCTAAGCATGCTAGATAAAGAGTTACAGAACACATCCCGAGTTTTAGCACTGTGCTCACAGCTTTGAGCCATCCAGTTACGCTGATGACATTTCACCCTCTCATTCCAAAAAACACAAGACACGCTTTTCATCTTAAATTCAGCACAATTTACAGGAAATTGCTGACCTAAAACCTCAGTAATTCACCTTCATAGGAGTTATTATCTTCACTTAGAGACATAATAGTGGAGCAGAAGAGTTGCACTCATTGGTGGAGACTGACTTGCTTGATGCATCTTCTTACATTTGCAAACTTTAGCCTGTCTGTGTGAAAATGACTGCAGTTGGTCAAAGTCAGACTGTGATTGTTTGGAAACACATTGCTGGGAGGTTGAAGTTACTGGATAACAAGTTAGTTGCTCCAGCTACTTGTAATAGTTTGCAAACCCCAAAGAATTAAGTGCAGTCGCTCAGTATCCATTGAGTTTACCTAATTGCAAGATTATCATCCCATTTTACTGTAGAGTGTTTGAGGCTTCACAGCAGCAATGTTTTGCAACACTAGCTAGCAAAGGAATGAATCTTGCTAATGTAAACAAATGACTGACTCCCACCACAGTACAGACCCCAATATAAACTCCACAAGTAAAGAAGCCCTATCAGTTTGAGCCACTGGCTCCAGCTCACGTAATACCTGATGCTAGAGCTCTGGGAGCTGAAGAAAAATTAGTGCAAGGCACGAGGAGACCAAGTTGAAGTACTGACCTACCAATCAGAGCTATATGAGGACATGAAAGAAATAAATACAGCCTGTAGGACTAAACCTAAAGTACCTCTCAAGTGTAGCATATCTGCCAGACCAGACCTTTGAATCCATGCACTCTGCCTGTTAACTGATTAATCTCACATTGTGACATTAAACACCTACTTATTTAAAAAAAAAAGGAAAAGAAAAAGAAAAAAACAGAATGAAAAAATCAGCCTATTCAGGTCATGCTGTGAAGTGTTATGGGTGCTATTACTGCTATTGCAGTGATTTCAGTCAAGTAAATGATTTGTATGCTTCTAAAACATTATCAGATACTGAAGAATCATCTTTTTTTTCATCTCTTCAGAATTTCAGGCTTGGATCTTTGTGTTTGGGAATATAAAACTATCGTTTCGGCTCTTCGTATGCCACATTCTGTGCTGACTGAACTGCACCTGGTCAATAATATATTTTACAGCAGAGATGACGAAGGTGAAGAGATATTGATTGATGGACTGAGGAATTGCCAGTGTAAACTGAAAACTTTTAGGTTAGTAAGAGTATTATTTTTCATGATGTTTTTTGTTATCATTTTTTTTAATGATTTTGTGATTTTTTCTTTGCAAGCATTGTACCTAGGGATGGGAATTGATAAGAATTTAGCAGTTCCAATTTCATTATCGACATCACTTACCGATTCAATTTTTTATTGATTCTCTTATCTATTCTGTGCAAGTGGAACTGATAAGCAGGATCGATAGGCAAGCAGATTAACAATTCCAATGAAATTGAACTACTGGGAGAACCGGTTCAATTCCCATCTCTAAGTGTATATATACAATCACGTGAAAAAGTAAATTTTCACTAGACTCTATGTAGTGCTGTGAAAAACTACCTACACCCTTACTCCTTCCATAGGGATTTAGCTGGGTGCTGCTAATCAAATACACTTGTATGATCCTTATTGTGACCACCTAAATAAAAAGCAATAGTTTTGGCTGGTGCATTCAGGTGTGTGTTAACACAATATCAGGAACTTTCCAAAGGTGGACATCCCAGGAAATTCACCCCAAGGTCAAACTGTACACTGCTCAGAGAAACTGCAAACATCTCGAGAGCAACACTCAAACAAGCCTCAGTTAGCATGTTAAATATTAAAGTTCATAATTATAAGCTGTATTGTTAGAAAGAGTTAAAAAGAAAGGCATGTTAGGAGGTGTTACCAGGAAAAGCCTGATTTTCTCTAAAAAGAACATGGCACCATCGTTTAGCAGTGTTGCACCTGAACAAAAAACAAGACTTCTAAAGTAATGTATTTTGGACAGATGAGACCAAAGATGACATGTTATGTACCAAGCATAAACTGTATGCTTGGTAAAAAACAACAAACAGCCCCCACCTCATAGTAACTGTTAAGCACATCAGTGAAGAGGCGATGCTTTAAGATTATTTTGCCCAGGACCTGGCACCGTGCAATCATTGGGTTGATCATTAACCCCTCTGCATGCTAATGTCAAATGTTAGGCCATCTGTCTTACAGCTATGTTTGGCTGAAATTACTCATGCAACAGGACAATGACCCCCCCAAAGAAAGCAGCAGATCTACAACTGAAAGGCTGAATAGGAAGAGAATCAAGGTGCTACAGTGTTCCAGTCAAAATCCAGACCTCACCCTGACTCAAATGCTGCGGCTTGACCACAGCATTTGAGTGTTTGCAAAAACAAATACCCACAAACCTTAATGAACAGAAGCAACGGTGTAAAGAAGAGTAAGCAGAAATTCCTCCACAATGGTTTGATTAACATAAAATTGGACAGAAAACAAGTACTTCAAATTATTGCTGTTAAATGTAGTTCTAAAAGCTGTTGGGGTGTATTTTGTTTTTTATATGAATGTGTGAAAACGTTTCTTTCCGTGACTGTGTTCATGTGCCATTTTTAACCTGTTGTCCTTTATATTTGCAGTCTTTCTGGTCATGGGCTTTCAGAAACACAATGTGAAAATCTAGCTTCAGCCATCAAATCAATCATCTCAAATTTAAAAGAACTGGAGTTGAGTGACAACATACTGAGGGACTCGTTATTCCCTGTGCTCTCCACTGGACTGGGCTGCACTAAACTGGAGAATGTCAGGTCAGTGTTAGATGTTATTTAGATGTTATTCCTTATCTAGGACTTAGCATTATGGCCTGAGATGACGCGGCCTTTCATGAATGTGTGTGGGTAAGCCCTTTGGTCCCCCAGTGTTACTAAACACCACATCACATACTCTTACAGTGTCCCAGTAGGTTGAAGTCAAACTAACAGTCTTCATTTTTGGTGAAACTGAATCACTTGTTAGAGCATGCAGTCTATGATGTAAAACAACACAGGACTTGTAGAGATGCTGGTCAATCAACAGTTACACAGCACAGATGACCCTATTATGTTACTGGCAATAAATTATAAATACACTAACAGGCGTTTTGGGCTGTACATGGGCTTTTAAAAAAAAATCATATTAACACTTGAGTCAAATTCCTCTCTACAATGTAAAATTGTCTTGGAGCGACTACCCATTTCATCCAAGACTTTTCTGTTGCAACTAACAGCCTTCAGCTCATTGTCTCATTGCATGAGAGTAACAGGCAATTTTTGTAAAAGTAAATGATTTAATGTATCCATGTATATCTATCCAATCTAATGCTGTTTTATCCTCTGTATCAAAAGGCTGAACCGAAATTCTAGGATTGCAGAAATCTGTGAGAAGTTAGTAACAGCATTCACATCCAGCACATGTTACCTGAAAGAACTGGAACTGAGCTACACTGATTTAAAAGACTCAGAAATGGAGAGCCTCTCTGATGGGCTGAAGAACACAAACTGTAGACTGGAGGCATTGAGGTAAAAACTGCATTAAAAAAAAACCCTTTGGAGTACAAAGTGAATTCTTGAAAAATTTCTGTCACATTTTAGAGTTTTACAGAGAAGAGAAACCTCCCAACTCAAGTTTATTTTAAGCAGTAAGCAGGGAGAGAGTGCTTTATGATTTCTTTTAGATGTAAGCACACTTTTGACAGCTATCGTTGTATTTTAATTGGCCATTTTCAAACATGGGTTCAAACAAAGACCTTGCACTTGGTTAGTTCTGTTATACTATTTTATTTCCTCTTGCACAAATCTTTTTATTATTATTTCTTCCAGATGAAAAAACCTGATATTATTTCTCGTTTTTGTCCTATGCTTTTTATTTTTTACAGTGCTGGTAAATTATTTATAAATGAATTATTGTAAAATAATTAGTTTTTAATATCTTTCAAATGTGCAATTTCCTATAATATTAAGCTACCAAATTATTTTCCTGCATTTTTTATTCAGTGTCAGCCACAACAAACTCACTGTGAAAGGCTGCGAGACACTGGCCTCTGTGCTCAGCTTCACAGCTTCCCACCTGAAAGACCTGGACCTGAGTTATAATGACCTGCAGGATTCAGGGGTGGTGGCACTGTGTAATGCACTGACAAAAACACACTGTGGATTAAAAACACTAAGGTCAGTGTCTGTTCACAATAAATCTCCAATAGGGGAAGTAACTAATCGTTCTCCTGCTAAATTTGTAAGTTTGCTCATTTACAAACAAATGAACAGTCTCCAAATTATATGGTAGTGACATTTTTACTGAAAGAGACAGAATATCAATCAAAAATCCAGAAGAAAAGATGTTATATAAAAGTTATGACTTGATTTGCATTTCATGGAGTAAAAGAAGTATTTGATCCCCTACTGCCTAACCAGAATTCTGGCTCCTACAGATTAGCAGATTACAGTCAATCAATCAGCCAGTTACAGATACTCCTGACCTCAACTCAATATCTATATAAAGCACACCTATCCACAGAATCAGTTTATTCCATCCAACCTCTTGGACAAGAACCTCCGTCCCTCAGGTAGAACACTGAAGATGGTTCGTGAATCAGTCTTCCAACGGAACAATGACCCAAAACATACTGCCATTGAAACAAGAGTGGGTAAAGTAGAAAAGAATAAGTACATTAAGATCACGGAGTGGCCTTAATCCTACAGAAAATGAAATTAATTCCATTAAAATGAAACTACCATAAAATTAGAGACTGTTCATTTCTTTGTAAAAACTTAAAAACTTGACAAAACATAAGTTCAGCAAGGGATTAAATAATTATTTTCTCCAGTGTACATGGAGCTTCTTGCAGTACAACAAAAGTGTTGAATCCAACGTTTTTCAGACAGTTTAAGAGATGGTCTGTTATCGTGCAGTTGCAATGCCTTGGAATAATTTGTACATTTACATATGCTTGAGATATTTATATATAACCACCACCACGAAGTCCCTTTGTTACTTTTAATAGATGAGTTTTTTAGTTTTAATCTCTGAAATAATCATATGATTACATATGAATTTAGTGTGTGAGGTATATATGCACACATTAAAATTGGTCCTGATAAGATCATCTTCCACACCCACTGTTTGATTTCTGTAGGCTGTCATTTTGTAAAGTGACACAACGAGGAGGCTCCTCATTGGTCTCAGCTCTTGACTCGAACTACTGCATCCTCAGAGATCTGGACCTCAGCTTTAATAACCTCACCGAAGAAGTAGTCAAGAGGCTAAATGAAAAAAAGAGAGATACATGCTGCAGTCTGGAAAATGTCAAGTATGGAAAAAAATCCTGTCTTAAAAAGAATGCTTTATGCTTAATTTATTATCAGTTTTTCAGTCATTTTAATATTGCAAGATCTATTATTGTTCTTCGTAAACAACAGTGCTTTTGTTTATTTTTCCCATTAGTGTGGACCATAATGAAGAGTTTTGGGTCGATCTGAAGCTACTGAGACAGTGTAAGAAAAATATGTTCAAGAAACACTACATCTGTGGGTTGTAATATATGTTGAAATATAAAAATATCTTTTAAATCAGGGGTTATTTTTGAAAAAGAAGAAAAATCAGTCTGATTCATTAGTGTTTACTACTGAATGACAATTACAAATAAGGTGTCCTGATAAAGAAAATAAATAGCAGACAAAAACACTGAATTTGCTGGCTTTAAATATTATTTTATATCTCGAAAGATAAATGATTAATTGGTTTAAAGTCATAAATAAATTAGAAATGCTGATGCACAAGACAGTAAGATGGAGTCCACATTTGCCGAGCAACAGAGCAACATTTAATGTTAAATCAAAGTGTGTTGTGTGTCTGTTGTTTACACAGACAATGTGAACAGCGTGTCTGGAGTATTTGCAGTTATTTGGTGGCGTCTGTAAATACTAACTAAACCACCTTTGTTTTAAGCTTCATAACAACATTATCTGAGATCAAGAACGGCACTAACAGTTAACGTTTTTCGACTGTCTTGATTGCAGATGCCTGTGACCTAACACTTGACCCCAACACAGCAGGTGTGAATATTATTTTAACCAAGGAGAACAAAATGGCAGAATATGTTCAAGAGAAGCAACCATATCCTGATCATCCAGACAGATTTGCTCTTGCTCAGGTTCTCTGTGAAGAAGGTCTGACAGGTCGCCATTACTGGGAGGTTGAGTGTTTATGGGCTGATGTTGGAGTGGCATACAAAAGTATTGACAGAGTGGGAGACTCTTCCTCTGAATTTTCTTTTGGAAAAAATGAAAAGTCTTGGTGCTGGATGAATGATGGTGTTTTTAGTCATGACAACACCTCTGTAACATTTTTGAAAAGTACATCACTGAGGTGTACCATAGGGATGTATCTGGACTGGCCGGCAGGTATTTTGTCCTTCTTTGAAGTCTCTGCTGACACAGTTACTCATCTCTACACCGTACACACAACTTTCACTGAACCACTCCATCCTGGTTTCTATCTGGATCAGTCAGGATCAGTTTACCTTTGTAAACAAAAGAAAGGAGAAAAAATTAGATGAAAGGAAAGAAAGATTATTGAGAAAAAAAAAATCAGATAGGAAGGTTTATGATATCTCTTTATCTTATGTCATGCTCAGTTACATATAATAAAGACTGGTTTCATGTCTTGCATGTTTTCAACAAGACTAAAAATGTGCTCACTTTTTGGCAGACTTCAGAAATTTGCCAGACCAAATGTGTGGGACTCTAACCCCCTATTGAAGACAGTAGTATATGTTTATCCCAACTGTGTGGACTGTACATTGTGTAAAATGTTAAACATGACTTTTATTATACATCCATTTTTAATGTTACAGTTGTGCTGTGTTGTAACATTTTTTGAAAGATGCTGTATAAATAAACGCATTATCTTTCTTTGAAATTTTATATTTACTGATTTGTACTCATGTATCTTTTCCATTTTATATTTATACACATCCTAACAAAAACAACAAGAACAAGAACAACAATAATAATAATAGAATTCGGAGGGAACAAAATCTGTGCAAATTCAAAAGCCACACACCTGCAGAACATGACTTGGACAACATTTTTCATATTCTGATATGCTGTTTTCAAAAGAGATTCAGAAAAAAATGGGATGGCATATTTGTAAACATATTTAAATTTGGTTTAAAAGTAGTTGCAGAAATGTAATATGTAATAATAATCTCTCCAAACAATGGTGACTGCAGTTTCACCAAAAATGAAGACTGTTAGGTTGACTTCAACCTACTGGGACACTGTAAGAGTCTGTGATGTGGTGTTTAGTAACACTCGGGGACCAAAGGGGATGGTCTTATCTCCATTCCTGGTTATTTTGTACACCTCAGATTTCCTGTACAACAGTGAGCATGCCCGTGGGTGACAGCAAAAGAAGTAAATCCACATTAGAGCCGATAACTTTCCTTATTACGACCAAAATTCAACGACGATTATATGGTCCTCCACCACCATGAATTATAAAAACCAATCACCCTTTGTTATGTCTTTCAGGATTTGACCAGTCATTTTCATTCTAGAATGCCATACCCCTCAAATTCAGTCAGACCATCTTTTTACCAAAGCTCTGGTCATGACTATCATCAAACTGTAAGTCTTTCAAATATTATTGGAATGAAAAGTATTTAAAAAAAAGGGGGTTTCCCATCTTTTCAAAAGTTCTGTAGTGTTGTTAGGTTAATATGTGAGTCTAAATTGGATATAGGTTTGAATATAGGTGCAAATAGTTGTCTGACTTGCTGTGCTAGCCCCGTGATAAACTGGTGACCTGTCCAGGCTGTACCCTGCCTCTTGTCTTATGGCAGTTAAGATGAGCTCCACCCACTCCACAACCCTGAATTGGATAAATAGAAGAGAATGGATGGATGAGTTTTCTCTGCAGCTGTAGCTAGCCAACCAAGCTGAAGGCTAATGACAGTTTCTATGCAGTAAACCTAACTATTTTTAAAAACAGTAATATTTCAATAGTAGTAGTTACTGTCATGGTCCTGAGTCTGTCGACTCAGTGTTTTGTGTTTCTTTATGCTTTTGTTTATTCTGATTATGTATTCCATTATGATTTGCCATTTGTTAGGTTTCTGCTCTGTGCCTGCCCTGGTCCTGGTCTTCCGTGTTCCCCCTGTCTGTCCAGGATGTCATTATGTCTGCTTATCAGTCTGCGTCTGTTAAGTTCTGTGTCTCGTCTGGATCTCTGTGTCTGTCATGTGCTTCCTGTTTTAATTTGTAGGTCTGTGTCTTATGTCAGTGAGTTCAGCTTTATGCTCTCCCTGTCTCGTCAGTGTAATCAGCGTAGGCCGTGTCTCCCAGCTGTTTCCTCTTTGCTCCTTTCACCTCTTGTATTTAGTGTCTGCGTCTTCCCCTACTCATTGTCGCGTCGTACCCTCACGTTTACTGTGTGTTCCGTCTGCTAGCCTGCCTGCCTGCCTAGTTTATTTTTGTATTCTCAGTTTAGTTTAGTTTCTGTTCTGTTGCTATCCAGCAATAAAGCTGTGTGTTTTTGAGTTCATGTCTGCCTCCGAGTCCTGCATTTTGGGTCCTTTTCTCCCTGCCTGCCTGCACACAGCCATGACAGTTACAGTTAGAAGAGTCACAAACAAATCTCTGTTTATTAAGTATTGTATTAGCTTGTTTGCTAACATTGATAATAATGTGCAAATATGACAAACATTGAGACTAGCAATTGGGTTGCTAGCTATTATGTAAAAATATACTAGCAGGCAAACTAAAACTGTTAACTGCTGATGGGAAATTGTGCTGTGAACTGTGTACATATAACACATTAATGAGAATCAATATCACAAACCGAGAAATTTCATTTGTGACAAAGTTCATTTACATGAAAAGAAGTAAACAGACTTCAATTTACTTTATTTTGTGTTGTTAAATGTGAGTTCAGGATACAGCTGCAGAGTACAAAGACACAGCAAAATGCTTTAGCAGAAAAAAAACAAGTTACAAAACTACATGATAAAATTCTTTATCCACCACTTCCATATCTATTCGTAAAATACACTAGACACTAACAAATTAAATTTACAGACTTAAAAAATCCTGTGGTTTCTCACTGACTTCCAGGGGCTTCACTGACAGATGTGCCTACACCACCCAGCAGTGTCACAAGAGGAAAAGACTGAAAGAGACGCACAGTGGTAAAATAAAAAGTGGATGCATAAGAGTCACCAGTCATCAGCAGTGTCACCAGTAGTACTTTGGGAATCGATATTGCTAGGCCAGCATGACGGATGAACCCTGGGGCTTTGACAAAAACAAAAAATGCTCAACCCTGACTTCAGTCAGGATATTTAATTTTATATAATTTTATTACATACTAGTGAAAGTGGACGTAATCTGTTGTTCATCATGTCATATTACACCTTACCATGAATGTTCTTATGTACAATTTCACCATATTTCAATTTATTATTTAGATCCCTTCAAACAAATTATAGAGCTCATGAAAATTATACAAAATGCACACACTTTTTTTCCACCTCACACCAGTCACTCACAGAGAGCGGAAGTGAGCTGCATATATATAAAATTCTGATGTATCCGCTCAACCTGACATCTGTTCGCTTCCTGTCTTGCTTCTTTTTTTTTTTTTTTAATCCAGCCACAGCACCAGAATGCAACATGGCTGTTTCATTGCAGCATTTACAGGACACAAAGGTAAGAAAAAAGATATATTTTTAAACATATTTCATAAAGGAGTGCTGGTTTAGCTCACAGATAGAGCAGGCAACCATTTGCCACAGGACTAAATGCTGTGCCCTGGGTTTGACTCCTAAACTCAATATATGTGCAATAATGCTCACATTTAAATGCTTTACAAATGACAGAGTTGGTTATGGTTTTTAAGTTTTGGTACCTTTTATTTAATATTTTCTGTTCAGTCCTTGGTGGCTTGTTATGTTATTATTTTCCTTGTGCATATGAGTTAATATTCCAATGCAATGTACTGTTTGAACTCTGTTTTCTTTTGGTTATTTGTGTCCTCCGTTCTTAATTACAGATAATGTTATTTCACTCTTATATTCCCCGTGTCTGTTAGGTGTCAGTGTTAGAGGTTGTTTGCTTCTTTTTTCCCCCCGTTTAGCTTTGTGGAAAATGTTTAATGTTTAATTGGACGTGCTCTATGCTCAAATAAAGGTTTGTTTTTGTATAGTAACTAGTCTTAAGAGTCTACATTTGGGTCCACCCTCACACCAATTCACCAAGTAGCTGAGCTGACAGTGAAGAAATAACAGCATGGGGAACCAGTGTTCAGCGCATTGGTGGTGTAAAAAGATGAAGAAATATGACCAAGAGGGTGTTAACAGAAGTGAGAAGAGTGAAGAAAATCCTTCCTTCCTCTTAAGATGGCCTCTGCAGGGGGAGGGGGACACAGTGATGGAAACAGGGGAGGAGACTACATGCAGACGTGCAGAAGAAACCTCTGGAAAAAATGATAAATTACGAATTAATGCCCAGGGGTGAGACAATCGTTATTTTGTGATTGACACTAAAAAAAAGTTCATTGTACATAGACAAATAAATAAATACACAATAAGATATTTACTGTTGTATTTGTATTTTGCTAGTCTATGCCCGTCTGATACAGAAGAGGAAGGTAAGTTAATTATAATTTTACAATTAACTCATAATAAAATGTCCATAAAAACATATTTAATTCTTCTGCTTCTAAAGTTCCAAACAATATTTCTTACAGCAGAGAAATATTCAGCAGACCTGGACAAGAAAAGGTCTAAACTCATTCAAACAATCACTTTGGTGATGCCTATAGCTGATGAATTGAGACAGCAGGGTTTGATCCATCCAGAGACGTACAACAAAATCCAAGCTGCCAGGACGAGCCAGGATCAGATGAGGGAGCTCTACAATGCACTGACTACTACAAAATCCAAATCTGCCTTCTACAGAATCCTCCAAGAAATTGAGCCACAAGCATGTGGAAGTATGTGACACCTTTATTTAAAGCATATATTTCAGTTGCTTGGTAACCATATATACAACTCCTTCAATTCTGAAAATGATAGGAAGCAAGTATACACAACTTAAACAGAATACAACGATTTTCAAATTTTTACAAACCCATACTTTATTCATAATAGAACACAAATAACAAATCGAAGGTTTAAACTGAGAAGAATGTCCACATTTTTCAACTTGGTTAACCGGCAATAGGTCAGTAATATGACTAGGTACAAAAAAAAAAAAAAAAGAGCATCTGTGTTTTTCAGAAGTAAAGGTGGGCTGAAGTTCACCAGTCTGGAATAAACTGTCTACAAGTTGTGGAACAATTTCAGAATAATATTCCTCCATGTAAAATTGTGAAGACTTTGAATATCTCATCTACAGTACCGTATTTTCCGCACTATAAGGCACACCTAAAATCCTTTAATTTTCTCAAAAATCGACAGTGCGCCTTATAATCCGGTGCGCCTTATGTATGAATCCTGGTTGTGCTTACTGACCTCGAACCGATTTTATGTGGTACACGGCGCTCAAAAATCTGTCAAAAAATGTTTTAGTACGACTTTGGTAAGCTACGAAGCCGCACCGCTTGATGGATTGTCGGAGCATTACGGCTACCGTAGTCAGGAGCCTCGTGGAGTAATCTGGGTCCAAAACTCCGTCCGCTTCAGCTCCCAAAGTCAAACGAACACTGCGGCATCACTGCAAGTTAAAATAAAATGATCAGCGTGGCTGCTTTACCAGGTGTAACAATTAAGTTTAACATCAAGGGATCCATGAAAACAGAATTTATTACATTTAACGGAGTTAGAAGTTAGCTCGCTAGTTTCCACCTAA
>VUQG01041438.1:0-40567 GCA_015106755.1 Etia nguti | reverse complement strand
CCAACGACCCTAAACATAAAGCCAGGGCAACAATGGAATGGTTTAAAACAAAACACATCCATGTGTTAGAATGGCCCAGTCAAAGTCCAGATCTAAATCAAATCGAGAATCTGTGGCAAGATCTGAAAACTGCTGTTCACAAACGCTGTCCATCTAATCTGACCGAGCTGGAGCTGTTTTGCAAAGAAGAATGGGCAAGGATTTCAGTCTCTAGATGTGCAAAGCTGGTAGAGACATACCCTAAAAGACTGGCAGCTGTAATTGCAGCAAAAGGTGGTTCTACAAAGTATTGACTCAGGGGGCTGAATAATTACGCACACCCCACTTTGCAGTTATTTATTTGTAAAAAATGTTTGGAATCGTGTATGATTTTCGTTCCACTTCTCACGTGTACACCACTTTGTATTGGTCTTTCACGTGGAATTCCAATAAAATTGATTCATGTTTGTGGCTGTAATGTGACAAAATGTGGAAAAGTTCAAGGGGGCCAAATACTTTTGCAAGCCACTGTATAGTAGATTTCATTATAGTTAAACTCAATGTGCTAAACAGAGAAGATGAAAACATAAAACTGTGTAGGTTTACAGTGGCCTAATTGTCATGGACACAGCAAAATAAAACTTTACAAAGAAGTTAAATACAAAACACACACACATGAACACAGAGTCATGTGTTGTCATGGAAGACCTGATTATTTCTAGCATAGAATTAACAAGTGTGACTTTGTTCTTGTTGTTTAAATATCAGTATTTGTGAGTGCAACAGCTGTCAGACAAACAAATGCACTCAATTGCAAATATTTTGATTAGATATTAAAAAAGTCAGTTAGAAACTAAAGAAAAATAAAAGTTTTTTGCAAACAGGCAGACTTGGTTTTGGCAGGGTTGTCAGAAGTCATCACACAACAAACTAAAAACAGACAAATATGACAGATGCCAAGACCATCACGAATGCCAACCCCTGCTGAGCCTGTGGCTTTCTGTAGTGTCGTATCCACAGCACTCAAAGTGTCTTGCGATTCCCCATCCACAAGCAGCTATTTTCATGGCCTCGGGATGGAGCAAGGTGAAGAGTGAAAAATAAAAAGCTCAGCAGTAGGCTGGGCTTTGAAAGAGAACGAGAATGCAGTCTATATCAACACTAAATTAAAGAGAGCTCCATCTCCGCCAAAAACAACAGGTGGCCTAAGTCATGTAGCTCAACATGAAAACCAAAACAACACAATAATTAAAAATCTCAGTGTCGCTCTTTTAAGACTGTTGAATTGAACTCAGTGCGTGAAAGAGATCAAATGCTTGGTTTTTAAATGTTAATAATATTGCAGTAACAGTTAGTCATGTATAATTATCCTTTGTTTGTTTTACAGTGACAAAAAAATCCTCGCGTTTTATTTTAATGTTGTCTAGTTTTGTTTTGCATTTAACATCATACTACTGAGCATTAAAGGAGAACACTACTACAAAGCAGCAGCCAGTTGCTGCCAATCAAATGTGCTTATTTAATTGTTTCTCCATAAAAGCAGAGGTTTTGTTGGTGTGGAGCATCCAGGTGTGTGTTAACACAGGGCCACAATCTTCCCAGGAGTGGATTTCCTAACAGATTCATGCCATCGTTTATCAAGAGATACATGTCAGACTCCGCAGGGCTCATTTAGCATGTTAAATGTTCAAGTTCGTAACAGTACAATTAGAAAAAGCTTGAACAAGTATGACTTCTTTGGAAGGGTCATCAGGTGAAAGCCTCTTCTGTCTAAAACAAACATGGCAGCATAGTTTAAGTTTGTAAAGTTGCATTTTGAACAAACCAGAAGACTTCTGGAGCAATAAAACTTATTTACTCATGTGTTTATGCACAAATCTGTCCATAAATCATGCATACGGACATCTCGCACTCAAACCTGGTGTTTATCAATATACTTGTACCTGGAATTATTTGTACTATATGATTACATTTAAAAGTGCCTCTAACCATGTATCCAAACAAATGAATGGATGGCTTTTTTTTTTAGGAAATTTGAGACTGATAAAGTCACACGTAGAAAACTATTACTTCAGCTTATTGCAGCTGCTTGTGCTTCTACAAGTTACTTAATTCAAGGTGTTGAACTGTAAAGTCCTTTGAAAGCTTTCTTTATTCCATGCCTGTGTTAAGATGTTGTTTACAATTGCCATAACAAAAATGGGATGAAGTGATGTATAAGACCATGTTAGCCTGTTCCTAACAGATTTGTTAGTAGGATTTAAACAGCTTCAGGACTCCTAATAATGTATCACAAGGTTAATTACACCAGCAACATTGCACAGCAATGAACAATGCACACATGTATGGAAAATTAAAGATGCAATTTTTCATCTTGCACTTGATAAGAAAACTGACCTTTTTTCTCTTGTAGTTTTTTGACCACGTAGCTGATTGTCTGGCTAACTATCTGGACAAGATGGGCATGAAGGACAAAAAGCTTCCTCTGGGCTTCACCTTCTCTTTTCCCTGCCAACAGACTAAGTTGGATGAGGTGAGTGATTTAAAAGTTCTGCCCTCAAATCACAGTTTTGGATGGATTGAAGATTCAATTCAGTTAATTTCTTTCTTGTATTTCTGTTTAATTAAAACTCTTTTTTTCTATGTTTAGTTATATAAACAGTTGAAATTTATTTAAAATAAATTCATAATAAAAAAACACAATTACCGTTACCATTTCAAGTTGGGCATTTTAGTTGTTTCTGAATGACTTAGATTTTTGTTTGTGACCTCTTCAGAAGTTCAAACTGCTACCATACTTTAGATATCTCCTTTAAAGTGTTGCCTTTCCAGATCTGCAGCTCCTAACTGTAGCAGGGAGACATCTGGTTTTTAGATACGTCTTGTCTGTGCGCTTGGCTGGTCATCTGATAACCTTTCCTGTCTGGACCACCTCAACAAGAAGAAGGAGAAGCGGAGAGTGGTGCTCTGCCGTTGCATGAACTGGGCCTTTATTTTCTTTTCTTTCAGGGTATTGAAAATAGTGTGAAGTTTCTCTAATGGTCCTCTGCTGTCAGCTTTTACTTGCAGCAGTCAGTGAGGGCTTCATCACACTGCCGCTTTTCTTGGGTTATTACATTCTTTCTAACTCTTCTTTTGCTGTGCAAAAAAGTGATCCGGTCCAGTCTGTGAGTATCCGGACACTTTGCTCTTTGCGTTCTTGTTGATTTATTTCTTTATTTTACTACATTAAAGTGCCAAGTCTCAGTTTATGTAAGTAAGGGAACAGCTCATTTCACTTTCAGTAAGTAGCAAACACAACATTTATTATATTTCACGTCCTCAGAAAGTGCTGTGCCACTCAATTTAGAGCAATCAGCTAAATGTTTTCATGCTAAAAAGCCCTTTGTTTGCTTTGGCCACGTGTTTCTAATGCTTATTTGTATAATATTTAAAGAATCTAGCTGATTCTTAGCACACACGATGCTTTTGTATCCTTGTGCATTTTACCTGTTGCTTCCATCAGCAGTGAAATATTCAATAAATGGCAATATCGCACTTCTAATTTGACATACAGTCAACTTCCTATGCTTTTCCAAAACCACTTCTATACTTAAAATAATGGTTTGGGTTATGAGACTTTTTTTCCCCTTCACTTTAGTTTTTTCTCTTTCCATCTTTTTAAAGGAAGCTGATTTTAATTCATCAGTCTATAGAAATTCGGTTTATGGAGGGTGGATGTTTACATAAATTGGCCCCAAGCCTACATCTTCAGGAGCTTTTTTTTCTGTGCACTCCAAAGTTTTTGGTTTTTTTCACCATGCAGAAGACTTCCTCAGCTTTTGCCATTTTCTACTTTTTCTGTGCACGCTTGTGCAACAGATGAAACAAACTGATGTCTCTCATAGATTTTTCTTTCTTTTTTTTTTAGTCAATTTGTTCTTCACATTTTTACTTCTCAAATTGACAGATAACTCCACCTCAGCCTAATATCCAACCCTCACTCAGCTTGAAACCACAGGTGAGCACCTTTGTCCATAAACATATGTTGAAACGACACGCAGCTTCCTGAGAAGGTTTTAGTAACCAAACTGTTCAAGTACTTTCAGACACAGTTTGGTGAAAGGGCTGAATGGCACCAAGCCATTCTTTCCTGAACGTATACGTGCCTGTATTAAAGCTGAGACTTGGTACTTTAATGTTTAGTTTTTGTGGATATTGCAAAACTACGCAGTAAAACTGGTTACAGCAAACATGAGCAGGCATTCAGTCTTGTATTTTTTATTTTTTACAAAATTTACATTTTTTTTTTAAAACTAAAAGAACACAAAGTTCATACATTTTAAAAATAAAATTATAAAAACAGATAAAAAAATAACTGGGAAGCACAAAGTTTCACAGTGCTGTGCTGAGTTCAAAATCTGAAATCATAGCATCAAAAGAAAGGTCACAGTCTCCTTTCACCTGTGATGCACACAGCCCTGCACTGAATGTGTCACCAGTAAAATTCCTTTTGAGGTAACATGTTCAGTGTCACCACATGTGACCTCAACACAAATCAAACACTTAGTTTGGACTGTGTATGGTGTCCAAGGTGATCCATCATCAGCTTGGACTGTGAACATTATTTTAAAAGTCTTCATGAAATTATTTTTTAATTAACTTATCCTGTTTTTTTGTTTATTTGTTTTTTTTTTCCATCTGCAGGCTGTTTTGATGTCTTGGACTAAAGGCTTCAGGTCAAGTGGGGTGGAAGGGCACGATGTGGTCAGCCTTCTGAGGAAATCCATCAAGAAAAGAGGGGTAATTATCCAAATTTATAAACATTTGAACATTTGGAAATGTTTTGACACAGTGCTAATTAAGTGTAGCTGCAGTTACATTCACTGGCTTGCCACTGTATTAGGCACACCTTAGTAGAACCAGTTTGGACATCCAAACGTAATTCTTGATGGTATAGATTCAGCAATCTTCAGGAAACATTTTGGTCTACACAACTGTGATATCGTCAGTTTCTGCAGATTTGTCGGCTACATATCTGTAATACAAATGTCCTGTTCCCCTGCATTCCCAAAATTGCTCTATTCGGTTGAGATCTGGTGATTGTGGAGGCCATTTGAGTACAGTGAAATCAGTGTCATATTCAAGAAAACCAATTTAGGATGATCTGAGCTTTGGAAAAATGGCCTGTTATAAAGGGACGGACATGGTCAGCAACAGTACTCAGGTACTGTGGTTGTAAAATGAAGCTTAACTGGTACCAAGAGGCCCACAGTGTGTAGAGCAGAAAACTCCACCCTTCTTTACACTCTTTTACAACTCTTCATAAAGAGTTGTAAAGACAAGATGGTAGAAACACCCTTCAACCATGTTACGAATGTTGGTTTTTCGTACTTTGTCCACCAGAGGGCACTGTCCAGCTTTCCTATTTGTATCATTTTTGAAACAGCATGAATACAACAGCCAGCTGAGACAGGTATACTGTAGATGACTAATTCACAACTCGTTAAGTTGCACTGTAGTATTTCTTTTCTGTAAAGACTGCTAAATAATTACACGTAACAAATAGTAGAAAAATCTTTTTATGTTTCATGTCCCGGGGACAAAAAACAAACCATTAGTCAATATATCAGATTTTTAAAATCAATATTGATCTTAAACTTTGCTGTGTAAATGTAGCCTCAGACCAGTCAGCCTGGCACCGACAACTATGCTATGTTCAACGATGCCTAATTTATTAGCTGACTGGCAGATTGAATATTTGCATTAACAACAGTTTGAACGGGTATACCTGATAATTAGCTCGTCAGTGTATATTCCTCAACCAGCAGGAAAAGATGGACTTGGGCACACATGCGAAACTCAGTGTAGAGGTATTGCTTCTTTGATCCAGTCTGATTATAGCGTGAGGAAACTTTGCAACATGATCTCAAAACACGCCTGACACCACAAGGCAAGCCTGCTCGTTTTAATCCACTGAGTTTCACGATGGAAATCGTTCCAATCGTTAAATCCCACACGTCAAGAAGAAACATGCACATCTTGACAGTGATCAAGATCATCCAACCACTGACTCCTTGTCAGTGGTTGGATGATGAAGAGCATAAAACAGAGCAGATGAGCAGATCAACCACTGGTTCTTACATCACTTCACAAAGCCTTTCTAATTTCTTCAGTAAGCTGGCTGAAGTAGTGGAAAGACTCAGAACAACACGAGTAGACAAATGCAGACCACCAGCCTGACTTGTTCTGCTATGCATCTGCCACACTGTTTGCTGTGAGACTTAGATGTGGTCAGACTTACCGATCAATGCAAACATGTCCTTGCAAGTTGATCATTTTCATGTATCCAGGGGCTTTATGAATCCTCTTCATACATGGGGAAAAGGAGTAATGACTGAACCCATTGCCAAAACCAGAGTTTATGGTGAATTCTGAGTATACGCGAGGCTAGGCTCACCTCAAACAAGATATTTAGTGTGTCTGTTGACAACAAACTTAAAACTAATTCACACTGGCTCTTTGGAGCAGATAATCAGCAAATGGTAAAAAAAAAAAGTACAAATTGCTTTGGTTTCTACGTGAACACACAGTGATGATCAACAACAGTTGAGGTGCAGGAAGCCAAAGAGCATCCTGGTTGGAGCTCATATGCAAATCGTGTACTCTAAGGGAGGACTGATGTTAAATAAATGTAGCAGATACAATAAAGCCTTCGCAATGTGAGTACTCAGGCTCTAATAACTGGGAAGAAAAGGTCTTTTTGTGCAGGCTAACACTACATGCGTCTTGTGCAGGTGACCTGGGGTAATGACAGCATGAGCTGCTGCATTGTGCTTTCAAAGACATCAATGATACTTCCAGCTATAAGTACGGAAGGTCATCCACAACTAAACAAATGTCCCCAGCAAAACTCAGCAAGAAAACACTTGAATAATGTCCTCATAAAAACTTAAAAGATTCATTTCAGGTCAGTTAAATAAAACAAAATGCAGTGCTGAAGTAAATCCACAGTACTGTGACGCAAGAAGCAGTGAATTCAAATAAAAGCTTGTTTTAATAAAGAGATTTTTATTGCAGGACTTTGACATTGACATTGTGGCTGTGGTCAATGACACAGTGGGAACCATGATGACCTGTGGCTTTGATGACCGTCACTGTGAAGTTGGTCTCATTGTAGGTAAGTCTAATTTAACAGTGACTATATATGGATTATGAGGGTCAGTAAGACTTCTACCACACAACAGTGAGTAGAATATTTCCATTAGATGTAATACCCATGAAACGGCATCTTAAGGGATAAACTGCACCATCCATTTTCTTCTTGGGTAAAAATATTGATGTTCATGATCAAAAAAAATAAAAAATCTTTTAATGCTGAAGGCCATAACATGTGACACTTCATTGTTGCACTCAAAAAAGAAATTTCCATGGCCCTGCTGAAGTTTCTTATTCATCTCCATTCAGTTATTCAACTTTTCCTTTAATGGATTTCATTCAGATGCAGTTTCTGCTGCAAAGTACGATATTATTGTTATAGTGTTGTACTTGTAACTTGTATAAAATATGTACAGACTGGAATAGGTAGGTGGAGGAGAGGAATGAGCACAGATGCTGTCACTTATACACTCATCTTGTAAATTTAATCTTAAATGTATACCCGTGCCCACTAACCCCGCCCCACCTCTCAGTCAGTTGTTCTATAGTCAATGACAGAGTGTTTGCGGTGAAACCTCTTTTCTCAAGGAACGGGGACCAACGTTTGCTACATGGAGCAGATGAGGAACATTGGTGTTCTGGATGGTGACGAGGGGCGGATGTGCGTAAATACTGAGTGGGGTGCTTTTGGGGACGACGGGGCCCTGGAGGACCTACGCACTGACATTGACCGGGAACTGGACGCAGGCTCACTGAACCCTGGCAAGCAGCTGTGAGTGTGTTTGTTCTCACCTGACTTGGTATTAGATAAAACATTCCACGCTGGTGGCTTCACAGTCAGATGGGTTTGAATTAGAAGGGACTCCATTCGTGTGGGCATATTGGAATACTTTGTCTGACTGCTTCACCTTTGTTGTTGTTGTTGATATTATGTAAATGACCTTTTTCGTATATTAATTCAGTGTTCTGTCAAAAAGTCAGTATGTCCTGGAGCTTTTGAGGTTTTTTCAGACATGTGGGCACTTGTTCACTGTTTTGGACATGTGACAATCATGTAGGATCAAGGGAATAAGGCCTCAGTCACACAGGCCTAGAGATTGGTCCATGACCATCTGGCAACCACCGGTCGTGAGGGGAAAAATGAATATTCGGCTCTGCTAATACTGGCCAGCTGCTCTCAGAGTAACAGCGAAACTGAAAAATGCGATGCAAACTGGAAATGGAGCCCTTCAGCACTGCAGCCGGCAAGTTTCAAAAGGCACAACTAACCATTTCTGGTCTATGTTGCACTTCTTTAAGTTTTACTGCTGCTTGGCTAGTTGTTGGTGAGTATTTGCAGACAACATGAAAAACTAAAGGTGACCTTTTGGGAGGTTTTTGGTGCAGCATTGTCTTTGCAACCAATTTCACAGCCAGCAACCTGCAGGAACCATTGGCAACCAGTAAGAAAAGCACATTTTTCCCTAGCGACCAGTGGTTGTATCGCACCCAGTATAGTGGACAGCTCTTGATATCACATTAGAAACCTCAATAACAGGTCTGGGCCCAGAAAGGGTTTTATGGAGTGAAGTGTTGGATTTAAGTTTGCGTCAGCTTAATTTCCAGTCACAATAAAGCATACAGTGCATCACAGAGAGATTAAACAGTTCACATACTTCAATGAATGACTTTAACACCTAATCGGTGGATCAATTTCACCATGTAATGTTAAAACATACATTAAAATATTAATCATGAACATTTGCCAGTTAATTTGTTAAAATCTTTGTAGTTCTGACTGTCTCACACTTGTCTAAAATTGTTATTTGTTTATGTCTAAAAACATATACAGCATTGTCATGTCCTGCTTACGACTGTGCAGCTCTGAGCGCTCCTTGTATCAGACACCTTGTAGCAGGGTTATTGTGTGCAGTGAGACTTTCAGCAGTTGAAATGAAGTGATCCCTGTTGCACCAACACTTGGCTGCATCACCTGGCCTGGTTTTTGTACTCGTACACTGCATTGAGATAACTGAAGTAGGCTTTAAGTACCAGCTTATCTGTTATGTCTCTGAAACATTGTAATCTGAAGAGCGATACACACCGAGACGTTGCTGCAGTAATTCCCAAAGTCTTAACTACTGCCTGCATTCACTGTTTGGCTTTGGTGGACACAGTCATTATATGTTTGGGAATACACACACGTGACACTTTGTGATACAGAGTGTAGAGCTTGGAAGGAATCTTTAGGGAGTCCTCCTCTGAGCTTTCATTTGCACAGAATTCTTCTATTAGTACACAAAGCTATCAGCGTTACATCTCTCACTTGCTCACTGTGTAGAACCCAGACAGACCTCTCAGGTCATTAGGTTCAGAGCTTTTACTGTTCCCAGAATCAGATCTCAGTCTGCTGAGGGTGCTTTCAGTTCTTGTGGTCCTGTTCTTTGGAACGGGCTTCCTTATTGACTTGAGATCAATAACATTTTTGTTCACACAGGCTCATAGTTAATGTGTTTTTGTTTTGTTTTGCTGTTTTCACTGCCGTAAGTCATTTTAAACCTACACAGGTTTTTATGTCTTTATTTTCTGTGTTGAGCACACTGAGTTTATGTGTAATGAAATGTGCTGTGTAGATGAAATTGTCATTTCCATTGTTCAAGATGTTTTTATATAGTGAACTGCTCCATGAATAACGTAAGCAGAGAAAGATAGCATGAAGGTATGAACATATTTATCAGTTGACTAACAGGTAATTCAGCTGTTCCGTGGTATTCTCAAGTAGTCACACAACATCCCTACATAGATTAAGTGATAGTCGAACCCGCTGTACCATTTCATACTATGCTATACTTGCATTGTTTTGTCAGCACATTAATAATCAGTTGACACAGATAAAAAGAAAAGATACAGCATGTAGGTTAAATAAAGTTATTATGTAATTGCGGGTTGATTCAGTGAATGAATACCTCTGCCAAAGAGGTTATGTTTTGGTAATATATGGAAAGCACTGTATAAAAAATATTATATCACATTTGACCTTTGACCTCTCCTTCAAGGCCAATCGATTAATCCCATGCTCAAAGTTATATAGAGCTATTTAAAACTGTGCTTCTTATTGCCATTGTTCGCACTGAAAACTTAGACATGTAGGTGATGATACATGAGCATACTAAACATCACTTTTTTTTATTAGGACTTTGTGATGTATTTTACAGTAACAGCTTATAACTGTTTAAATACAAAACAATTTGAATGGACGTTCCTGAATATAGTTTTATTTTTGTAAAACAAAATAAACTTGTGTAATTCTTGATGTTTAATACATTTTTAAATGAATTTTCTAAGCAATGAAATGAATGGCACACGTACTATATCTACATACATAAAAAAAAATAGACTTACAATTACATCAGGTATATTAAAATAGGTTTCAGTAGGGAAAATAGCAATATTCTGATCTTTTGCACTTGTTTTTACTGCACTATAAACTTAAAGTACATTTAAAAAGAACAAAGAAAACAAAATGAATGTATACAAAATAAAAATCTTTTCGCTTAAAATTGAAAAATGTCCAGAGACTGAGCTACCTTTCCAGAGGTTGGCGCTCTCAGTGGTTCATTTTATAACAATATAATAATGTTGTTAATCAAGAGGTTTTCTAAATTTATGCCTTTTTTCAAATCAAAGAATGCAAATAGTTCTTGATAATATGTTTTGATGCTGCCTACCTGGAAAATAACCTCCCAATAAACATCCTCCTGTTGCGCTTGAATAAGATAATAAGAAGATAAAAAACAAATGAAAAGAACAGACCTGCACAGGAACCGACTGCAGCTCAGATCATCATTACAAAAAGGGCTTAGTGACAGCAGGGTTCATCAAACGCAGCTCTGTAGAGGTTAATGAAACACATTAATGATGGGCCGCTTCTTAGATCATCATTGCGTACGTAATGCAGACTGTCACACAGTTAAGTGTCTTATTTGTGGAACAAAATGAATGAGTCATCTATGCAGACCATAGCTAAAATAGGATCTTAAAAAACAGTAAAGCTATTTCACTTACTGCTGTCTCTCATTCTCTCGCTCAACCTCACACAAGGAAAAAGGAGGAAAAAAAAGAGTTTGCTTCAAGATGTGCTTTTAAAATGTCAAAAATGTGTCTTCTCTCGGCAAACAATTCAGAATCAGTGAAATGTTCATTTTGCTAGAAAAAGGAGAGAAGAGGTGCAATGTGCCAACTTGTGGGATTTCTGTTCCTTGCATTTCAACAGATGCTGATGAAACATCAGATAAACAAGCCTGTGATGGAGCTCGGTACAGGAACCTGTTCATCAACATAATAAACAGTTGTAGGCTTACCGAAGTGTTAATTATCAGTTTTGATTGACTGTTTATTTCCCAAAAGAAGTAAAAAAAAAAAAAAGAAGAAGGAAAACTACTGGAAATGTCACACAGATGGCATTTTTGCTCCTTGCTTGCATGTTATTGTCAGATTTTGATTTTCTGCTAGAAGAGTGCGACGGCTTGTTTAGAAGTTTCTGATTTCTGAAACATTTCTGGTTTCGTGAAGAGGCTTCCAGAGTTCTCATTTCAGTAGTTGAGGGTCTGTCCAGCTTTCTGTGGTCTCCTTTTATATTTATTTCTGCATGTGTAGATGTACCATTTGTAAAGTTTTGACTTCATAAATAGAGCTCATCATATTTTATAGATGTATGTAATGTTGTTTTGCTGCTCTTTTTTTCATGTTGCATGCAGGTTTGAGAAGATGATCAGTGGGATGTACATGGGGGAACTGGTACGTCTCATCTTGGTAAAGATGGCCAGATCACAGCTGCTGTTCCAGGGCAAGACTACATCAGAGCTCCTCACCACTGGACACTTCAGTACCAGCTCCATCTATGCAATCGAGAATGACAAGTTAGTTTGTGTGTGTGTGTGTGTGTGTGTGTGTGTGCATCGTGTACCGTGATTCTTTCCCTGACAGTGTGTTCTGTGACGGATTCTCTCTCTGCGCTGACGGATTAAATGCAAACCTGTTGAACAGTATGTTAGTAGTAACGAGCCATGCCAGGAATTAAGATGCCAAATAGTAGCCTGCTAATAAGATAATGTCCTGTAATGCTCATAGAAAATGTAGAACATCCAAGAGCTACATCTGAGACTCTGCAGAACTGAGTTAGTCTGTTAAATGTTAAAGTTCATGACAGCACAAAGAAAAAGGCTGAAAAATTATAGCTCGTTTGGAATGCCTGTTCGGTCTAAAAAATAACATGGCAACACTGCTGATGTTTTTAAAGTTGCATAGGTTTGAGGTGGGGTGGCTGTAGTCAGGAGGTAGAGCAGGTTGTCTACTAACCCCAAATTGCTCTCCGATGCATCGGAGTAGATAGAAAGCAATTAAGCATAGAAAGAAGTGCTTGTATGGTGTGAATGAGTGCATGAGGTATGTTGTATAAAGTGTTTTGAGTGCTCCAGGAGAGTGGAAAAGCAGTATATAAGAATCACTTCATTTACCATTTGGATGAAACTCATTCATGCAACAGGAGCCCAATCGCAGCAAGAAATCTCTAACAGAATGGCTGAAAAGGCAAAGAATCACGGTTTTGTAATTCCCTAGCCAAAGGCCAGACCTCAGCCTGACTGTAATCCTATGGCAGAACCTTAAGAAAGTTGTGCATAAATGAATGCTCCCACACTGCAATGAACTGAAGCAACATTTTAAAGACGCTTCAAGCTATTGTGGTTGAAAGTTGTTCCACAACTGCATAAAGTCTTGTGAAGTCTTTCTCACATGGCTGTATTTGCATATAAGTGCCATCGCTCCTGTTTTGCTAGATTTTATTTTATTTATTTTTTATTTTTGGTGGAGTCAAAATATTAGTTATTTATAACTAAAGATGTGAACAAGTGATGTTTAAGATCCAACCTTTTTTATTTTTTTATCTATCCTTGATAAATGTTTAGTGGGTCTTTCAAAGATTCTTGAACAGAAATCTTCCCCAACAGCAAACATGGTGGTAGAAGTACAACATCCAGGGAAGAGAAAACCAGACCATCTCGCAGAACACACAGTCCATTTCCTGAAATTGTATTATTCTTTTATTTCCTTCTGGTAAATAATCTATTGATAGGTCTTCATTAGTAGGTTAAATTCTGATTGTTAATGTTCAGGTTTGGCAGAGATTATATGCTAGTAATTAAAAATGTGCTGAGAAGGTCCAGGAGAAAGAAGCATGGGATCGTTCAGTGTGTCTGGAACTGTGGATCTCATCAAGGTTTTAGGAATCATGAAGAAGGATATGTGGAAATTTTGAAAAAAAAAAAACTGTAGCAGTGAGCACCAAAGCTGAGTCTAGATCCTCCCTTTGTCTCCCAACACCACAACGACCCAAAACACACATCTCTCCTGGTGTAGAACTGCCTCCAGGAGACCAAACTGAATCTTACTGACTGGCCTGCACAAAGCCCTGACCTGAATCAAAATTGAAAATCTGTGGGAAGAACTGAAGGCTAAGATCCATGCTGGAAGAACATAAAATGTAGAGAAGCTTAAGAGATTTGCGAAGGAAATTTGTAGTTGTTGAAAACTACAACAAATGAGTGCAGGCTGTTATCCAGCAGCAAGGATACAAAATTAACTATTAGCATGGAGGCTAATAATTTTGATGCTGGTTGTTTTTGGTTTTTGTGAAATCATTATGTTTCTGTGTGCAAAGTAAATTAATGTGATCATCTATAATAAATCTAGGATGTTTGGAACAGCTGTGTTAAAAATGTCTTGCCCTGTTAAAAAACACTTGGCACATGCTTACAATAAAAAGACATTTTCATGGGGGAAGGTAATAATTCTGTCCTCAAGCTCTTCTTCTATTCTTGACATTAATTTCTTGACTTTCCTACCTGCAGAGATGAGGAAGGTATTGCTAGTGCTGAGAAGGTACTTCGTGGCCTGGGGTTGGACCCGTCAGTTGAGGACTGCATAGCAACTCGGAGGGTGTGTCAGATTGTATCCACACGGGCCGCACACCTGTGCGCTTCTTCTCTAGCATCGGTGCTGCGACAGATCCGGGATAACAAAGCTGCTGAGAAGTTGCGTGTCACTATTGGAGTGGATGGCTCTGTTTACAAGAATCACCCAGAGTAAGTGGATCACTTCTGTTACGGTGGTTCTCGCCAACACACTCATGACTTTTATCTGTGTGACTTGCACTTTTTGCTGTAGCTGTGGCTGCGTTTGTCACTTCACATCAAGTTTTTACTGTTCGTTCTGTGCACCTGCATGTCCCTGAGACAAAGAATATAATAGCATAAAGACAAGTCTCAGGGAGGGTGATTTCAGCGAACAGCTGTAATCTCCACGTTTGCTCTGTGTGATTAGAAATAAGTCAGACAAACAGCTTGAAGACTGAATGGAGCTAGAAGGATGCTATACATCTATAAGGATGTATAGATGATAAAGGAGAATCATCATGTTCACTTAAGAACATGATGATTCTTAAGTGATTCTTAAGACAGAAAAATCCATCTGTAAGAACTTGTTTAGAAATTGTACTCTTAAAGTGAGTCCTTATCTTTCTGTCCCTTTTTTATTTTAAAGGAAAATTGCTGCAAGCTGAATTGCCTACAACTTCCCATTTCCAGGTTTTCTACCTGGCTTGATTATGCGCAACTTTTAGTTTAACTGGAAATGATAATCTATAAAATATACAGCTTGTTATTGTGGGGGGTTTTTTCTTTTGTTTTTTTACTGACAGGAAGGGTGTGGTTAAGAGAGAAAACTGCAACCAGACAAAGCACCAACCAGTTTGGGTGTTGTTCAAAAAATGAGCAATCCTAAATAATGCATTGTTTTACAGTTAGGGCGTGGAGTGCTAGAAAGAAGCTAATGGGCACAGATGATTTTATTTGTGTGACACAGGGTCAGAAGATTGGTTCATTTTAAATTTAAAAGGTTGCGCTGATCTTATATATCTAATGGAAATGTCGCCGAGATCTTCTCCACGTTCATCAGTTAAAGTGCACAGTGTGTATGAAAAAATTATTTATTACAGTTTTGGTGTGTGTGTGTTCCTTCGCAGAGATGATAAGTATGACTTTGCCGTATACTCAGGTATAAGAAGTGGGTACACAATGTTAATCCCAGAAGAAGGAAATGTTCATAGAGAATGTTTTGATAGTTTTCCGGTGTAGAGCGGCTTAAATGGAAAAAATGATAAAAACACAACAGAGCAAGTTGTTTGGGTCCCCCTGTACAAGCGAAAAGGCATAACAGAAGACAGAAACCATGGGGACTTAACCAAACGTGTGTCTTTTCTAGGTTTTCCAGGAGGCTCAACAAAATGGTTCGTCGACTTGTACCCGACTGCGATGTGCGTTTTTTGCAGTCGCAGGATGGTAGTGGGAAGGGTGCAGCTATGGTGACTGCGGTGGCCTTCCGACTTGCCAAACAAAATGCTGAGCGGCAGCGCATCCTCGACACTCTGCGCTTGAGTCGCGAACAGCTGCTGGAAGTAAAGAGGCGATTCAGCGAGGAGATGACCCGAGGTCTGTCAAAACAAACCCACGAGCAGGCCAGCATCAAGATGCTTCCCACTTACGTCCGAGCCACTCCAGACGGATCAGGTAGGTTTAACCCCACCTCCCCCAACCTATGGCTTGATTTTTAAAACAAGGTTTCTTTTTTTTTTCCCCAATATAATGAGTTAATGTCTTTTATACCTGAACAGAACATGGCGATTTCTTGGCTTTGGACCTTGGAGGCTCCAGCTTTCGTGTGCTTCTGGTGCGAGTTCGAAGTGGAACAAAACGCAGTGTGGATATGCAACAGAAGATCTACAGTATCCCACAGGAAATCATGCAAGGCACAGGGGAAGAGGTAGTGCTTCAACTGAAGCTGACTGACAGGACGCTACTTGTGATTAAGAGCAAAATTAAGGCCAAATGTTAGTTAGAACTTGCCATGTCAAAGCACAGTACTGTGGATGTTTGCAAAAGTGATGATTTGTACTTTGTTACCTTATAATATTTCTTTGCATTTTGCTTTTTTGTTTTGTTGTTTTCTAGCTGTTCAACCACATTGTGGACTGCATGGCTGACTTTTTGGAATACATGGGCATGAAAGGAGCATCTTTGCCTTTGGGTTTTACATTCTCCTTCCCCTGTGATCAAACCAAACTTGATGAGGTAATTTTTTGTGTTCATGTAAAATGAGCTATAATCTATATGAGGTCAGACTGGTTACGTCTTTCTCTTGGTGCATTTAACCAAAAACGTTAATACTTTTTACTCCAGCAAAGGGCCCGCCCTTGGTCTTTGTCAGTATGAGTTTAGACTGAATGAATAACTAAGTAAACTTCATGATTCGGTAGTTTGTAACTTGATGTAATCATTTTCTGAATAACTTGTATCAATTTCCCACATCATAGTGGAGGAATTATGCCCACCCCTCTTTACAGCATCGCTTCAGTTCATTGAGCTTTGCAGATAGTTGTTTCATTTGCAGCTCTCATGAGGTCCCACCGGAGCATCTGGGCTTTGACTAGGCCATTGCAACACCTTGATTATTTTCCTATTTGCTGGTCTTCTTAAAACCAGCGTTTTGTTGCATGACCCAGTTTTTGTCAGGCTTTAGCTGTCAGACAAATGGCCTTACATTTAATTCAGACTTTTTCTAATTATTCTGTCATGAAATTTAACATGATAATTTAGGCTTGACGAGACTGAGATGTAGCCCTTTTTGTAGATAGCACACTCGAATGCCTCAGATCAGCAAAGTGCCCAAACTTCTGCTTTTATAGAGATGCTCACACTTGCTGATGATCAGTTCATCAAGTGCATTTGATTAACAGCACCTGGCTCCTACTTGCACTGTACTCTGGTTTAGTTTATTTGGTTTAGTTTTTGTTAAATAAATAATGATGCGGTGCAGGATGTCATGTTTTGTAGTTGCTCTGAGGTTGTATTTATCTAATTGCCAGACCTGCTACGGATTATAATACAGATTATTTCATTTATATCTTCTTATACTTCAAACATTCTTCTTGACGCTGTATGTGAGCATAGGAATATTCAGGTAGAGAAACTGGTCTAAACTATACTCTGTTTTCTAAACTTGCTGGGACACTCTGGTGGGGAGTACACAAGCCACCTTGGATATAGCAATCATAGCCTTTTGCATAGTCAGTCAAAAAAAACAACAAATACTAACAATCAAATGTTCCCAGCAGCTTGCAGTTTGAACAATCAGTGAACTATAGGGAGTGTTGTTTGGATGATGATGAAAATAAGAAGCCCTGCAGAATAAATATGAACTCTGAATCATTGCCCCAAACAATATACCTGGAATAGGGTGTCATGCAGACAGAGTTACATAAAGATATTTTGGTGAGTTGTGAATGTGATTGTATAAGTGGGCTCAGTTGTTGAACTTGAAAACAAGGAGGGACAATTGATGACAACAACCTGCCACATGTGTTAAGCCATGATTGAGCAAAGGGCTCACATTTTTGTTTCTTTACCCGCTAAGTTAAAGAGCTTGTTTTCTGTCTGTGAGTCGGAAACTGTTTTAGATACTTAGACACTGCACACAATAAAGATACATACATGCAAGTTTGACAGAATAAAAGAGTATATTTATTGACTGTGTTTAACTTTTTTTGTCTTTTGCTCTGCCATGGACTTTGCGTTTACAAACTAATGACACATAATAGCTCAAAAAGTTTTGAATGAATTCTGATAAAACTCTGTAGAGTGCAGTCATGTTAACAATCCATCTAAATTTGTCTTGCATCCACCGAGGTCTCCAAGGTCAACTTAATGATTTATTGGTTGAAAACTGACAAAAAGCCTTAACCTTCAAGGTCAGTAGATTTGATCTGAAGGTAAAAGTGATAATAATGCTCTATAGACCTTTTAAAACTATGTTTCTTACAGCCATTGTTTGTATTTACAGCATCTATTATCCATTATTATATCTATTATGCGTTATGTACTCGTATATAATGTTTGTGATATCAAAGTAAAATTCTGTCGTGCTACCCTTCCCTGATTTTCACTGCACTACAAAATCCTGAAAGTAAAATAAAGAATAAAAATAAAAAAAGAACAAAGTGACTGTACAGAAAATACAAAAATGTTCCCTTAAAAGTGAATGCTGCCCAGAGAGTGAGCTGCCTTTGGTGGAGGTTTGTCTTCTCTGAGTGCTTCTTGTTTTTGTTTGTGTTTTGTTTTTCTAATTGAGACCTGAGTTGTTTTTTTCTTTCTGTTTGTGCTTCAACCTTCAGCTCTAATGACACCCTGAGTACAAAAAAATGTTTCTTTCCTTTGCATACAAAGAGCAAAGTGAACCAAAGTGAAATGTTTGTGTGCACAAACTTGGCTAAATACAAAGGATTCTGATTCTGACTCTGTAATTTGTCTAGGGCATACTTCTGAAGTGGACGAAGGGGTTTAAAGCCAGCGGCTGTGAGGGGAAAGATGTTGTCGCGTTGCTTAAAGAAGCTGTCCGCAGCAGACAGGTCAGTACATCAATCACAGTCTTAAATACAATTTTAAAGTCAATTCACTTTTTTTTCATATATCTGCCAAAGCACAACATCAGTTGCCTCAAGGTGCTTTATATTGCAAGGTAAAGACCCGATAATAAGACAGAATTGTGGCCTTGAATATTTACCCTTGATTAATGTAATAAAAAGAGCCAAAATGGCTCACTTATAGACTGTGCAATGCATGTTATACAGTCACATGTAAGACCCAGGAGAGCAGCACTCTAGATCCACCTACACTTGTCAGTAGATGTCTGAATTTATTTTCTTGCCAATGCTTTTAGTGACGTCTTTCATTTCTGATTGAATAACAAGTACCTCAGTTTTATTGTATCAGATGTAAAAAAAAAAATAGATTAAAATGGTCTTGTGTGATTCTTTGAATAGATTCTTTTGAATTTGTGTTTGAGTTATTTTCTGAAATGGCTGAGCATATATATATGTGTGTGTAACTGAAATTTAAGATAAAGTAATGTAAGCAGAACTTGTTATAAAAGGACAGAATCTTATTATATTAATTATATAATCTGACGATTTACCAGACTATGATTTACATGTTCTGTTTTCCCGTGCTCACAGTGTTAGATGATGCACTAAAGCAATATGAGGATTCTCAGACCCCCAACCATTAGAATTGCAGATGAGTGAAGAGTGTAGATAAGCTAATAATGTCTTTCCAGTGCTATGGATGATATTAATATTCATGTTTAAGCTCAGTTCCATTCATAGATATAAATAGGTTTGTTTCCTTTGCTTCCAGGAATTTGATTTGAACTTTGTGGCAGTAGTTAATGACACAGTGGGAACCATGATGACCTGCGGCTATGAAGACCCCAAATGTGAGGTTGGACTCATCGTCGGTAAGTTTGACTACCTCCCCCCTTCTTTGAAGTCTGTTTTTTTGAAGCATCAAAGTTTATTTATTGTTTGCAAACATTGTCTGGCATATTTCTGTTTATTCATCATCTTGGTAGTCAGGCTGTTCTATGAAAGTCCTCGTATTTTGTCTGATTTAAATTCAGGCACAGGGACCAATGCCTGCTACATGGAGGAAATGCATAACATCGAACTGGTGGAGGGCGATAATGGCCGCATGTGTGTCAATGTCGAGTGGGGAGCGTTTGGTGAAAATGGGGAACTGGACGAGTTTTGCACAGAGTTTGATCGCCTCGTTGATGCCTGCTCTAACTACCCTGGGAAACAGAGGTACTGGGTTGGTAATAAATTAATATCCGCAGCGTTGTCTATAACAAAGATCTGAAAAGTGCCAAGATTCACAACAAACAGCATCACATGTAGTTACCATTATGAACACATAAGGGAAAAACAAGACAAGGACAGACTGAGAGAAAGACACACTGGCTCAAGAAACACAGAAGAGTCAGGGAATCTATCCTAAAATAGTAATGCTGCCAGTTAAAAGACACATGGAGAGTGCACTACGCTGCAATTCACCACTGTGACAGTTGTTTGAATAGATAACCTCATAGTGTCACGCATCAAGAGCTCTCTGTGGCAGTAAAGCAATTCCAGCGGTCAGTTTTGACATTTCCCACAATGACAAAGTTTCAGTGTTGAACACTGGAATCACAGAATTTTTATAAATTATTGACATTATTCTTTTAGCTAGAAATATCAGACTCTAGAAGTGCTCAGTATAAACTAGACCTTTAAGCTATTTATGGCCACAAGTCACATAATCTTACCATTGTCAAATACTTAATCCAAATTCAGTAGACAAAAACTATGAAGGAATAATCGGAAACATTCGTTACAAAAGGAGGAACAAGTTTGTTTTATTCAGCATTTTCAGATTATAGACAAACATGTTGAGAATAAAATTTAACCCTGTTAGAAAATAGCAGTGTGCTTTAAATCCATTCTCACTATTTTTTTCTTAAAATTTCACGTTTCTTTCCTTCTGTATTGTGACACTGCAACACTCTGTCTTGATACCCAGATATGAGTTTCCCTGCATCGACATCAATATTTTATTTTTCTTTAATGCCTAAGATGAGGTTTATGGTTATGTTTAATGCTAACCATTGCTTATGGTTGATGTTGGTTTGTGATGATTATCTTGCTGAACAAATTATGCAAGGGATAAATCTTTAATTCTGAAAAAGCTTATTTTCTGCAGTGGTCCAAATGTTGGCAGTGGCTTTTTGTCTAGTGAGCCAGAGTGATGCTAACTTTCAGGTTGGCCTACAAAAAAACATTACCTCTGCAGCACTCATAACACTTCATAACAGACAGGCCTACATTATTCAACTTCACATCAGGGCCATTTGAAAGTACACATCAATCCAACAAGTCAAAAGGAAGAGTTAATCTAAATAACAATTTGTATTCTTTAAACAGCTTTGTTGGTGACTGTTATTATATGTGTAGGCTTAGACCTCAGCGCCCTGTACTGTGAAGTTCAGCATACCCAGGGTATCTTTCAGTTATCGGGATTTACTTATCCTATCCTAGCATCGCTGATCAGGATAAGCGATGACATAAAGCAGGTTATCAACTTGCTAAGTTAACCAGGGTTACCCTGTGCGTTCACATTAAAGTGGTGGTGTTGGCAGCATCTTACCAATCCAAAAGGGGCATTTCACCGATCATATAACACTTTTTTCCCCCCCCCACAGAATGAGCTCTGTGAGTGTCACCTATTCCAATCACTAAGAGATGATAAAATGTCAAACATTTCTATGTAATCAAATATATCTAAGAACATTAAAAAGCTGAAAAATGCAGTTGCAAAAAGACCATGTGATTAATGCTGCAGAAAGTCATTAATCTGATGATCTTAATGCACAGAACCGGAAAATAAACATTTTTATTCAAGTAAATATTTTAATCATCAGTCATCAAAACTATGAATGAACACATATGGAATTATGTTGTAAACAAAAAAGTGCAAAATAACTCAAATGTTATATATTTTAAATTCTTCAAAATAGCCACCATTTGCTTTGATTACTGCTTTGCAAATTCTTGGCGTTCTCTCAGTGAGCTTCATGAGGTCGTCACCTGAAATGGTTTTCCAACAGTCTTGAAGGAGTTTCCAGAGATGCTGAGCACTTGTTGGCCCTTTTACCTTCACTTTGCAGTCCATTTCATCCATAACCATCTCACCTGGGTTAGGTCAGGTGACTGTGGAGGCTAAGCCATCTGGCGCAGCACTACATCACTCTCCTTCTTGGTCAAATACCTGTTACACAGCCTGAAGGTGTGTTTGGTGTCATTGTCCTGTTGAAAAATAAGTGATGGTCCAACTAAACACAATCCGGATGGAATGGCATGTCGCTGCAGGATGCTGTTGTAGCCATGCTGGTTCAGTGTGCCTTCAGTTTTGAATAAATCCCCAACAGTGTCACCAGCAAAACACCCCCACACCATCACACCTCCTCTTCCATGCTTCACAGTGCATGTAGAGAACATCGTTCACTTTTTGTGCGATGCACAAAGACAGCAGGTGGAACCAAAGATCTCAAATTTGGACTCTTTAGACCAAAGCACAGATTTCCACTGGTTTAATGTCCGTTCCTTGTGTTTCTTGGCACAAACAAATCTCTTCTGATTGTTGCTTTTCCTTATTATTGGTTTCTTAGCAGCTATTTGACCATAAAGGCCTGATTCACACAGTCTCCTCTGAACAATTGATGTAGAGATATGTCTGCTACTGGAACTCTGTGTGGCATATTTCTGGGTTCTAATCTGAGGTGCTGTTAACTTGTGAGTTCGGAGGCTGGTGACTCAGATGAATTTATCCTCAGCAGCAAAGGTGACTCTTGTCTTCCTTTCCTGGGGCGGTCCATGTGAGCCAGTGACACATTCAAAGTTTTCTGGACTGACTGACCTTCAGTTCTTAAAGTAATGAAGTAATCTTTACTTAGCTGATTGGTTCTTGCCATGATAAGAATTCTAACAGTTGTCAAATAGGGCTGTCAGCTGTGTACCAACCTGACTTCTGCACAACACAACTGATGGTCCCAACCCCATTAAAAAGGCAAGAAATTCCACAAAAGAACCCTGACAAGGCTCACCTGTGAAGTGAGAACCATTTCAGGTGACTACATCATGAAGCTCATTGAGGGAAGGCCAAGGGTTTGCAGCGCTGTCAACAAAGCAAAGGGTGGCTACTTTCAGGAATCTAAAATATAAGTCATATTTAGAGTTATTTATCAATTTTTCATTGCTACGTAATTCCATATAACTTGCTTCATATATTTAATGTCTTCAGTATGTATCTACAATGTAGAAAGTAGTAAATATAAAGAAAAATCAGAAGGTGTGTCCACACTTTTGCCTGTTACTATAAGAATTTTTGGTATGTGTTCTAGTAGGCACAATTCCAGTACTGTAAAAGAGGCTTGGCAGCAGATTAAAGTATAACATTTGTACATTTTCTAAATCAGAAGATTTATACACGGTCATTCCTGTGATGCACAGTGCATTTCATTGAGTGGTTTCATTGACATGTGGCTTAAAAGCTTGCACTTATAGAACATATTCCTCCAGCGGTGAATCTATATTGAACTTATGAACTGAAAACATCCTATAAAAATAAAAGCATCAGTGAAAACATGGTGCTTGCAGCCGACTTTAAACCAAAACTTGAAACAAAACCTGTTCTCAATAGTTTCAGTGTTAGTCTCTCAGCTGCAGACTGGCTGCTGTTTAAGGGTTTGAGAGTAAATGTTAAATATCAAAACAGAATTCAAACAGAGGCTATGTACAAATTTGATATGAGATCAGGAAGTTCAGTGCAGATGTCCTGTTTTAGGACATTAACACTTAATATAACAATTAAAACACTTATTAAAACAATATCATTGTTGTAAAATTGTTTTCCTCCAACAGAAAAAAGAAAGAAAGTTGCATCTAAGAATCTATAATTATTAGTGATGATTATCAGGGAAACACAAAGACTTTAGACTCTACTGAAAAATGTAGCCCGTCCTGCTCTCCCTGCAGATGTGAGGGGTCTGTGGATTATAAGTCTAAATACTGAGAATTAAGTCTGATCACATTTGTCACTTGGCTCTTTGCACACAGTCGATCACTCAGTACCTTTGGCTGAATGATAGAGACTCAGCATAGCTGCCAGCTATTTTATTCACCCAAAGAGCTGTTTGTACAGCTGTCTGGATAAGATAAGTGTTGTTTTTAATTTTTTTAAATAGCACAGTTCTTCTATGATTGTTTATCAAACTACTGGATGGAGTACAAGAAAACAGCTGAAATGTGTCTGCAGGAGAGTTTTTAAAGCAACATCTGTTACAGAGACACTCTTAAACTAAAACGATGGAGAGCGATTTCCACTTGGGGTTCAGGTTTCATGTTGTCCTTATAAATAGAATTAAATTAAGAAAAAATAAACTCATCAGTTTCATCAGATCAGATATTAAAAACCCATCAAACAGAAGAAGAGCTAAAGTAATCAGCGGTCATTTGATCAGCATTTCTGTAAATGTGCCATCTTTGGAAAGTTTCACTTAGTGCTTAACTACAGCTGTTAGCAAGATGCTTTGAAAAACAGTTTCAAATGACCAAAACAAAAAACAGCAGACTCCATCAAAAACAAACAAACAAACAATACCAATGCACTGAATACACAGAGCATACAAAACAAAAAAACAAAAAAGTGCAAAAGTAGATTTGTTTTTTTATAGATGAATTCATTCCTGCAGTCTTCTGTTGTGCATGCGCTAAAAATGCAAACACATCAGCAACTATTTAAGCAATATAACATTATATATAACTTCATCAATATGATATAAGATGATCGGTGGAAATATTACCAGAGTAACCAGTACAGCATAATCACACATACACACTTGTATGTATCTTAAAATGGAAAAAAACAAAGAAAACCTAAAAGTAACCCCCCAGAAGTTGGCTAAGAGTAAAAAAAATATAAATGTGAGTGCTTACTCAGTTGCATCACTAGATCACTTGAATAATGCGAAGTCAGCAGTGTGTCTGCAGCCTCTAATTAGAGATGCAGTTGCGCGTCTTAAAAGGGCAGAAGTACTCAGAGTAATTTAACTTTCCTGTGCTGGTTGTGCTGTTTCCTATACCAGTAATGATATGTATAATGTTTTCCCTTTGCTTTTCAGTTTCAGTACTATCTGTGAAAATCAGTTTGTACGATTATGTTCAATTCACTGCAGTTCTTTGGAGAGCTGAGCAGTCATGGATTGTTTCTTTATTTCAACAATAAAACAAAAGCTGCAGTTTAGTTTAGCTTGTAGTGGATTTAGAATATATACAGGCCAGGTTCAAAAAGCCCATAGCAAGTGAGTCTGAATATGTTTGAAAATGAGAGATTGTAGTTTCAAATTTTTATTCAAAATACTGGTTTGGCTTGGAGTTGAGTCTTGACTGTATTTGAGTGGCCCAGAAAAAGGACAGACCTCGGTGGAGACTTGTCGATGCCATCTGATTGACTTTGAGAGCATCTGCCTGTGAGAACGAGATAAAGGGTTCAAAGCTGTCCCAGAGCCATCCAAGTTCAGCCTTTTTTTTCCCTGAAATCTATAAATTGTGTATTCAAGTCCACAGGAGCTCAGGCCGACCACTACATCACATTTTTATCTTGTTTACTCTCTGTTTATTTCAACACATCCAGACAAAGCACTTAATTTATTGGCTTAAAGCACTTTTTGGTCTTTGTTCTGAGAAAACACAAAAATACTGAGCCACCCAAGAGGGCGGTCATACCTTTGACCGGCAGATGAAATGAAATGAAAGACACATTGTTGTTTTAAAGACGAGCCAGGCAAGATTATTGATTTCCTCTTGATTGATTCATGAGAGAACATGTAAGACTGCAGAGCTTGTAGATTTTTAGTTTTTTTGTATTTTTTTCTTCTTTTAAAGAAGCCTTTTGGAATATCTGTTAGAAAGCAGTGTCACGTCAGGGTGTGACCCTGATGCAGTGTGTGTCCCGTACATGCTGAGCATATAACATTAGACAGAATTCATTTCAGTCCCTGTAACGCATTCTGGTAACTATTCCATTAAAATCTGCTTTAGTAATGACCTTTGTTTTTATTAATGGAACAAATAACTTAGAGCTAATCTGATTGATCTTAATTACCGTTTCTGTTGACTCTTTCTCAAAATAAATTGCTGCTTGCCCACTAAATTGCTTTTAGTGACATTTGTGACTGAAATTGTAAATGGTGATATTTTAAATACTGTGGCTACTGTGTTGTCTGTGTGCATGGATCTGGAAAGTTTGAAGTTTGTGTCTTCTCTCGAAGGTATGAAAAGATGATCAGTGGAATGTACCTGGGGGAGATCGTGCGGAACGTGTTATTGGACTTTACTGCTAAGGGCCTGCTGTTCAGGGGCAAAGTATCAGAACGACTCAAGACGCGGGGCATCTTTGAGACAAAGTTCTTGTCGCAGATTGAAAGGTGAGTGTTACAAACTGTTTTAGTCTCAACATGTCTGTCGAGCTCACACCAGTTCATCGTGGCCACATGATTGGCATTTGTTATACTAAAGCCTGAGGTGTATAATGATTATGTATGGAATAGTGAGGAGCATGTCAACACTCATTTTTGTTTTTTGAAACCAACACAGACTATTTAGATGTGATAGCATAATATCACAGTGTCTGAATAGTTTGTTATCCTTCATCCTGTCCAGTTATCCTTTAAAAGTATATATATATATCTATAGATATATATATATCTATAGATATAGATATATATAGATATATATAAAATATAAAATGTCTATAATGTGTGTTAGTGAAATATAAGACAAAGTTAACAGAGTCATACATTTTTCCTTTTCAGTGATGGTTAGCAGTCCAAAACAGGAAGCTCGACTTCACACCACAGTCTGTTCTGCTGCGATGCTTCTCTGATACATGTGCTGCTCAGACTATTGTAAAGCCACTTGTTATCCCAGGGTGTCAATTGCTGCCATTGTGTAAGATCCTGCTGGCATCATAGAGACGCACTGATAGTGTCCTGTCAAGCCCAGTGCAGAGGGTAAGACAGAAAAGAAATGAAGCAAGAAAAAAACAGTTAAGCCCCAATTTGGAGGTTTGAGTGAGGCAGTGGGTTGAAAGTTTGTCAGGTGGGAGACTGCAGTTTGTTTTCTGTTGGGGAGCTTTGTGTTTTCACTTGGTTAGGTTTAGGAAAAAATCATAGCTTGGGTTTAAATATTCCTGATTACAGAAATGATTAGGGCAGCTGTGGCTCAGGATCAGGTGGGATCAGGATCAGGACGGAGAGCACGTGATCTACTAATCAGAACGCTGGGCGTTCGATACCTAGTCGCTCCAGAGCCCAAAGTTGCTCCCGATGCATTCATTAGAGTGTGAATGTTCTACTTAGAAGGAAAAAAAGTGAATGAAACATGATGGATAAAGTTCTTTGAATGCTTAAGTAGCACTCAGAGAACTCTTCTTGAGTAGTAGAGTAGAAAAGTGCTGCGTAAGAACCAGTCCATCTACCATGTACATCATTACTGCATGCTAAGGAGTTAAGCTCATCCAGTGTAAACAAATAATACCAAGGTGTCCTTTACACATCTGCATGTGATAAGGAGGGAGTGACAGACCAGTGAGACACCAGCGACCAGTGACAAGCAGACCTTTGACATTATTTGAAACCCTGGGAATGAGAGTAGGCTTTGCAACCTGTGTTGATGGCAGGATTTCTAAATCACCCCAGACATCTCTTTCTGAATTCTGTATAAATGTTCTGTTTGCTCGTAGCATCAGTAAAGGGCCTGGGGGCTCTGTGTCATTGAAAGCTTAGCTTAGCATTCTCATTGAATCATCTTGGATTTATCTCCCCTGCTACACATGAAAGAGCCAAGATGTGTTATTACAGGTTAATCTAAAGAGACATCGATCGCTCTGGGTGATTTTAAAGAGATTGATAGAAGCAGATCTCTGCAAAAGTACAAAGAAAGGGGCGAGATCAGATATGTTTCAGAGAAAGCCTGTTATTTTGTGTTCATAAATTATATCAGTGCCCTTTACTTTTAGCACATTTCATGTTGCAATATTTTAAATGGGTAAAATTGACATTTGATCTAATGATTCCACACAAATTCATTTGGAATGGGAAAGCTAAAATATGTTTATACTAAGCAAGTAAAGTTCACAAACTGACATAATTATGAAGTGATTAAGATCCTTTTCTGAGGCTGCACATTGCACGGCAAGACTGAGAAGGAACAAGGTCCTTGGTCAGAGAGGGCTCCATCTGTCATTTTACCATAGCTGCAGATGTCCTCTGCAGAGGAGTGAGAGCTTGCAGAAAAGACAACTTTGCTGCTCATCATCCATAATTCTTTTTATAAAGCTAGATAGAAAGCACACTGTAGCAAATCTCATTTAGAGGAAAGGACGTGGAAAAAGAATAATGCATGAAACAAAAATATAGTGCTCCTCTGTAGGTCACAATGCTGCAGGTCCATGTTTGCTGCATGCACAAACAGGTGGAGTCTGAAATCTTTCTGAAATCACTCTATTTCCAACCATGAATTTCACCGAGTCTTTATATAGGTTAAATTTGCACAGTGTAAGACTTTGTCTACTTTAAAGTTCAGCGTTTCTTTCAGATTATAAATGCTCTGTATGAACGTGTGTCTAATAAGCGGGCTCGCTTTACGCGTGTGTAACACTTTCTTCTCTCCGACCCCACAGCGACCGCCTCGCCATGCGTCAGGTTCGCTCCATCCTGCAGCACCTGGGACTCATTGGGTCCACGTGCGACGACAGCGTGCTGGTGAAGGAGGTGTGCAGCGTGGTTGCCCGCCGTGCCGCTCAGCTCTCTGGCGCTGGTTTAGCCGCTGTTGTCGACAAGATACGACAGAATCGTAACCTGAATCAACTCTCCATCACCGTGGGAGTGGATGGCACCCTTTATAAAACGCATCCTCAGTAAGAAGCAGTTATCTCCTAAAACAGCATTTTGTTCACAGTTCATAAGAATCAGACAAGCCTGCACCTAGCACCTGAGTGGTTGGGATACAGAGCTGCACTGCACACGTTCATATTTCAGAATTTATTTATTTTTTTCTGTGACCCTGTTCAAGTGTGCCGTAAGCTCCCTGCTCTGGCAGCTGGCCTCGATTCATCAGCTGAAAAAGGTCAATAATAATGAACCACTTGCATTACCAGGACAAAAGTCAAGTTTATGTAGGTGTTTGCCCAAATTTTTTAATAAGGCTCGTTTTTCACCCCAAAATGAGCCTTTTTCTGTCTGCAGTGTTATTTTCGTATATGTTAAGTATGCGTTTGGGGATATCCATTTTTGAATTCACTGGGACTAAAAGGTATTTACCTTTTGGTGCTTTGAAAAATCCATTTGAATAACTGAGCAGCAGTGTCTTGTGAGCAGCTTCATGGAGTAGCTTTTTTCATTCCACTCTCTGCCAAACAACAGAAGCGTGAGACCAGCTAACATTAGCTCAGCCGAGGGTGGACATTCATTTACATCCTGTCACACTGTCACAGGCACTCGCCTCTCACCACAAGCACATGAACGCTTTCTTCTGCACAGTAAGACGATCTGTTGCAGTTCAGTGAAAGAGGGAAACTTTGTGAATTGTAGATTTTTGAATAAACTATTTATGATTTGTACAAAGAGCTGCAGAGTTTTATAAAAGTATCTTTTTAGTCCTTTGAGGACTTGAAAGAAAAGACCATCTGGGTGTATTAAATTTAAGACAACGCAGGCATCAGCTGCATAAATACTCTTATTTGCATAGTAGAGGAAGAGACTTTCTTGCAGCTTTTTGACACTGAATGTCTGTAATTTCTCATTTCTCTCTCTCCTTTACTTGTTAAGTTTCTCTGCCACCATGCAAGAAACACTGCGCGATTTGGCGCCACAGTGTGAAGTGACGTTCCTGAAGTCAGAGGATGGAAGTGGAAAGGGAGCAGCACTGATCACCGCAGTGGCCTGCAGGGTCAAAAATGAAGGACAGCAATAAATCCCAAAGGGTGCTGTGATGTCATGAATAGTTATATATATATTTTTAATAGTTTTTTTTCCTCCCCCAGTGTAAAGGTGTGTAAGACTGTGTTTTAAGATTTGTGTTTGCAATCTTTGTAGCTGACATTGAGAAGGAGGGAGTCAGTAAATGAAGTTCAGACAGCGCGTTACAAGAATTGCACCTCCTGTGAAATGTGACTGTTACAAGCTGATGGGCTTGTTTTGTATACACTCCATCTGTGTCTTTAATATTGAATATCCCAGGCTGCCATACTTATACACAGCGAGCTCGCTGTGTATAAGTTTGTACACTGATTGAAAAAAAGATAACTGTTGGAAAAACTTGTTTATGCAGCACTTTTGAGAGCACGCATCACAAAGTGCCTCCCTCTCAGTGAGCTTTATTTGGAAAATTGCTGAACACGTGGGAGATTAAACTGTAACTCCTGTGTTATGAAACCAAAAATGAAATGGCGGTTGTTGTACTGAATTTAGCAATTTTTAAAAGATAACTAAACACAGCGTTTATATAAATGAACTGTTCTGTTCTGCTGGAGAAGGCGAAAACCAAATCTTATTCATTCTGTATTTTTATTCATACTGTGTATTTGTAGTGCTAGCGGAGGGCTAATGATTACCATTAGGTTATTCTGATTCTGTAGGAAAAGTACCAACATTAAATATTATCACTGCACCCATTCCCCAGGGACTCTTACCAAACAGTAGAGGTCAGAAAATAAATGAGAAAAGACGAAAAGTTGAAATCCGGCACTGGTGGAAACGTTTGTTTTATTTATTTTTCTTTTTCATTTGTATTAACTTTATTTGCATGTCTAAATATTTCATTTTTCTACCAAAAAGGTTAAAAAGTCATGGTTCTGAAAATGTCTGTCAAGCCAAATCTCAGCAAAGAATCCTTTTTTCCCTTTTTTTAAAGATCAGAATTCCCAACATTCAGCAGCAACATCACTAAAATCAGGCTTTAGTGAATTTTTAGAACCACAGCTCTTTGCTTTTTCATTCATATTCTGTCTGCTAAGACCCGCATCAGATTGTCTGGCAGATCATAATTCATACTGCGGTTTTGCTTCCATTAAAGACCGTCACAATAAAATTGACTTGCTGGTCTGTATTCGCTCGCTCTTTCTTTTATTCAGATGGGCACTAAAATAGATCCATTTGGGAGCAACTTTCAAGCAAACAGATACTGTAGTCCCAGTGAGAGTACAGGTGAGTCACAGCATGAGTCATGCAGTCTTCATAGTTTTAAGCTTAGAGACACGTGCTCATGTAATGTGCCTGTGGATGTGTTCAGGAAACAATCAGTACACATTTGCACATTTACACTCTCTTGTTTCTTCTGCCTCCGTGTTGCGCTGCCATTCTGCTGACCACACCGTGTCACATCCTTTTACTGTCAGCTGCAGGGGACATCTCCACCATCAGCAGCACACCAGCTTAAGCACTAAAAGCTGCCACCTTGTTATGAATCCTTTTTTTGACAGGAAAACTTCATCACAATTATATTTCAGACAGCAGCAGCCGAGCAAAATGAGCTCATATGACTGCCGGAACCATAGCCCAAGCTTGTGTATGATGTACAGTGTGAAGAAGTGTACTTATTTTCATAACTTGAAGGTGAAATAAACCTCTGTAAGTGGGCGGAGTTAAATTAAAAGGGGATCGATTCATGCTTTGCTCATTTTTCCTGTTGTCTGCCACAGAACTGGTGTTTGTATTATATCACATGTTGTGCATTGTGTGAAATCAGAGGGGATTTCACAGTGGAAAGAGTTCAGAGAAAAAGCTCGTGGATTACACGGGGATGTTTGCTGTGAGAGTCCTTTTCAAAGGCAAAGGTCAACAACAGGATATACATATACACAGTTTGGTGTGCCTGAAAGAGGAGATCAAAAGCCACATAAAAAAAAAATCTCCCTCTAACCTTGTTGCCACTTAAAGAATGATGTGTCCATCACCAAATACATTTGTTTATATCCAGGGAGATATGAGCAGGCTTCATCTGATAAACTCAGAGGTGAGTATGCTCCTTCAGCTGACAGCAGATGTGCATTTGCATAATATGCAGTCTAATTAGTGTTACTGCGTTCAGTTTCACCTAACACCTTAATCACTATAAGCAGACCTTTATAATGAGCCTTCAGTCCTTTGAATGGCACATGCCAGAGAGGGACGGCTAATGAACTGGACGTCATATATGTTAGTCATACGCTTGTTGTATAAATGTTGGCTAAATACAGTCTGCTGTTATTAATATAACTCCAGGTTCTCTTCATGCTGGAGTCCTCGGACTGTATTAAAATAAATAAAAGGATCTCAAAATGCTTTTAAAATGGTGTCTTAAATGTGTTTTTGATCAAAAGCTGTGGCAGAACTTAAAGGGAACCTATCATGCCTCTCATTTTCAGCTCTGTATTCGCTTTTATTGAATTCTGTTAGAGTAGCTTTGCATGATTCACAGCCCACTTCATGCTCTGTATGAAACGAGTCACTTTAGCTCTCTTCCCCCTTCCTTTAAGGCGACTTGTGCACAGGTTTGAGCGGCATGTGCGTGGGGCTGCTGTGTGGCTGAGATGGTTATTCTGGGAGATACCCTTTTCTGTGGCATCATAAAGATGTAAGCTTACAAATGAGTGTTCAGAACAGTTTGAAGCCTGAGCATTAAGCTTGCACAGATTACTTTTACATATGCTAACCTCATTATTTAAAACTTTGGCCACTTTAATATGAGCATCCCTCCTTGTAGCAATAAATGTATGATAAAAAATAAGAAAAGGAATAATAGGTCCGTCCTAAAGGTCACTGCCGTCACAATCTCCATTTCTCTGGTCAGTTTGTGCTGTTAGTTGAAGAACTGCTACTGAACTTCAGGCTTCAGTTCATTCGTTCGTTTGTGCTTGGTAGGCTGGTAGAGTCCTGCTGTGATTGCAGCAACACGCCGTGATGAATATTTCACAATATGTGCACACTACATGCACACAGAGAAAGACTTACCATCTGGATGTACAGTAGTTCAGGTGCATTCATGGAGGACTGCCGTCCCCATATGAAATAAGTCATGCAATAATTTATACTCTGCAGTACCCCTCACATACAACTGAAAGTGCACGAATTAAAACTGAGATCCTATTTTATCGCAGTAATCATGAAATCAATGGGAGACTGTTATTTTTTATAATTCTGGGAACCTTTTTTAAATAAAGTGTTTATTGCCTAATCAAGTAGATGCAACAGTTACATTAATTGCATCAGTTTTCTTAATCAACCATGATGTAAGCAAGCAAGCAATATTTATTCATGGAACACTTTTCATATGAGTCAACGAGTGCTTTACAGACTGAGGGACAGATTTGGTGCTTTTACAGTAGATAAAATCAAATCTTTTACATCTAATGCTAACAACCAACATCGTCTTTATTCATTATTAATATTATTACTGATTTAACAAACACAAAACTCAATTCCAAAATGCCCACTATTTTTGATATAACATATTTTTAAAATGGCAGAACAAAAGGGACATGTAACATTTTTAGCCTGTCACCACAAGGTTTTTATTAAAGATTCTTTAATCTTGACCTGCACTTCAGTGCCAATTACATCAGGGTTCGCAGCCAAGTGCTAGGTTGATGAAACAGCAGGGATGGGCTCTGAAGGAGTCAGTGGCATATTAGAAGCTGGCAGGACATGAAGAATACCAGGCACTCTAATCCTCTGAGACAGACATGAAATTGTGCTGATCATAGTTAGCAATTTACACCTCAAATTAGGTCATAATCTGGCTCAGACACGTTAATTTTGTAATTTGTGCGACATTTAAACTTTTATGATGGTTTTAATATTTTATTTGTCTTGTGAACCTTACAGGTGGCCTTAAATGCATTTCAGAAGAATTCCAATCCAATTAAATTTTATTTATATATCTCCATATCACAACAAGAGTTGCCTCAAGCAGCTTTGCACTGTAAGGTAAAGACTCTACAATAATACATAGAAAACCATTAAAATCAGACAACCCTCTATGAGCAAGCACTTGGTGAGAGTGGGAAGGAAAAACTCCCTTTTAACAGGAAGAAATCTCCGGCAGAATCAGGCTCAGGGATGGGTGGCCATCTGCTGAAACTGGTGGGGGTGAGAGGCGCTAGTAGTTCAATTTCTGCCAGTCGTCTGATTGTTGTAGCATCTTTATCTTACCTTACATTGCCTTCAAGCGACTGTTGCTTTGATTTGGTGCTATATCAATAAAACTAAACTGGGCTGGATTGAATTAGCTGGCTCTGCAACTAGCGGCCATTTCTACACACTACATTGTAGTGGATTGCTCGCTGCCTCCTGCTGTCTTGCAGAAAGTTTTAAAATTTGCAAGAGGCAAAGCATCCCCACTAAAACAGTACAAGTAAATCTTTATTTTATGGGCACAGAGAACATAAAATAGTTCTGAAAAACCTCGAAAACTGTTTTAATCTCTGATTCCATTCTTGTGCATGTCTTATTTTTCAGTGCCTCAAGCCAAATTACAAAAAAAAGGGTCAGTTTTTTCTTTATTACGCATGTTTTCCATGTTCCTAATGAAGTCTTTGATGGGAGATAGTTTCTTTACTAAGAGAGCAAAGGTTTGGCAACATAATGAGGAAAGAAGACACCGTATCAGTATAATGTTAAAGTCCATTAATGCAAACAAGCCAACCTGATGTGAACTGCAGTCTTATATTTTTAACCAATCTTGCAAGGAGCACAAATTGGAATTTTCACCCTCTTAAATGATTAAAAATTATTTCCACCTGCTTAAATGATTCTGCATCCACCTGTGTATTACAAAGACTGAATTAGTAAATGGATTTCATCCGCGGTACACTGTACTTCCACAGAAGTAAAGTGAGGTGTATAGTCATCAGAACACATGAACACAAAGGCAGTCGAGTAGAATCATTTATTTGGTAAGCTTTACACGAGAGAAACAAAACAGGCACACAAAACAACGCACATAATTAACACATTAAACCTGAACACATGATGTAGATTGCTGACACGATGCTGAACATGAAAAAAGCTCAAAGCGCAGTTGTGGCATGATAGCATACAGTCTGTAATAATCTGCCACTGCAGCAGCTGTTTGCGTGTTGCAGCTCCTCAGCTACAGCCACAAGCAACTAGTGTCACCCACTAGTGTCACAGCTGGTGTGCAAGCAGGCACAGTGTGAAGCAGAGCATCCCATAAAGAATAATCTATAAAGTAGCTGCAGGATGTCATAGATTGGCATTCTGAATTTTGGGGGAATATTTTTGGCCTTTAAAGCAAAGAGGAAAGTTGAGTGTGAGGGTCAGTTTGTCTGGATCACAACGAAACAGCTTCTCACTGATATCCAAGCTTCCCACAGGATTAATGCTACTGAGTCTCTTAATACGCTGACATTTTCTCCACTCCAGCATGAGGATGACTTTTACTGTGAAATGTCTCAACAACTCTTTGAGTTCATTAGAGAGAAATACCCTCCGGCATTATCAGTAGAATAAAATTAATGTTGTTGATGGATTAAAAACGGAATAAAATTAAATTAAAAAAAAAAGAATTTATATAAAAGATGAGAATGATGTCACCCTTTACTATTCGAGTCTGCATCTAGAAGCCTCGGTGTTAGTGTTTAGGCCACTGCCATGCTCCTTTTATGGAGCCACAAGAGGCTCTCAAGAGGCTTCTTCACTTGTAAAAATACTGATGGAGATGTGATTAAAAAACAATTTTGCCATTTTCACAAATGAGTCAGTGATGTTTGACTTCCTGGTGCCAGCTTCCTGTGGCTATTCAAGGAATTAATGGTGGTTTTTGGCATATTCATGATTGTGGTTTGTTTTTTTTTGCCCTGCATAACTGGTCAGAACACATTATGGCCATTCCACAAAAACGGTCATAATTTCTTTGACTAATAATTTTTCTCATAGTTTAAGTCAACGACTTTTTTTTTTTCACAAAAGCGAGGACACAGGACAAATACTATGATGAAGGGTACTGAGACTTTCACCTATGAATAAAAACGAGGTGAGAGGTAAGATCCAATCAGATCTAATTAAGTTGTGTAGAAAGGCAGGTCGAGTTTGGAAGTCGTCCAATCACAAGTTACCTTATTGTGCAGTTAGGTTAGAGGCGGGCGGTTTGATCTGCCCCCAGCAAACAGGCTGAAAACCCCCCAAACATTCACGCTCTATGATGAGAATAATGCCAGCACATTAGCTTCCACTCTGAGTGAAACTGTTTTTTGTCCAGCACTTTTCTTTTGAGCGTCAATATCATGAGCTATATCATGGTTTCTATAGCAACACACATTTTGCTCTGGCTACGGGACGAGCTGTAGCAGTCACATTAGACAGACACCCAATGCTGCTGCTTTGTTTGTGGTTGGAGCTGTGCAGTGACTTTTTGTTTTCTGCAGTGCCTTATGAAACAAAAAATAAAAAAATAAATGTTTTCACCACTGAAACATGAGTAATATAACTGGGCTTCATAAAACCCTCAGAGTTAGACCCTCTGTGACACAAATCAAAACAGAACCACAGGAAGCTATCAAGAACACATTAATCACAATAATATAGAGAATATAGAGTCAGAGTTTTGCATTTTAAGCCACACGTATAGTTTGCAACATAGCTTTTGCTTCTCCTGAGTTGTCATCAGGCAATACTGACCACAAGAACACTTTCTTCTGACATGATTAATACATTCACATAAACTCAACAGTGATCACAAAGTCACAGGCCACTGTGCAGTAAACATCCTCTGTCCATGACACTTGAGCTCGCATGCTTCAAATCTTAAACACGTTTAGATTATTGAATAAAAAGTACACAAAAGTAGTTCCTTTAACCCAGAGCTCACAACATGATTTTAAATTTACGATGCCAGGGGCCTTCTCGAGGCTCTTCTCAAATACTGGAACAGTTCTGTACATGTTGACAAAGGCATGAACGGGTAACACATTCAACTTGTACTACAACAGTGACTGTGTAGCAATAAAGATGGCATAAAAAAAAAGACACAAAGCAAAGATCCAAAACATTCTAACTATACCATAAAGTTCTGTGCAAAGGTTTCAGGCACTGTTCGTCCCACATCATCCTGCAACACCTGCTGTAGCCCTGACAGAGATTTGCGGTCAGAACTGCGACGCAAGCTCAATACACCTTGTATAATTTTGTCAATTTGCTTTATTAAGTGCAATCACAAATCTATTTACTTAGTGCTACAGTTTAACAAGAGAACAGTGGTTGGAGCCCACGGCACGACCATGTGCAATGACCTTGCGGCCTGGTTGCCTTTGTAATAGTTGCTTCAAAGACAGGGACCACGTCTGAGACCACTTGCAGTCAGAGTGGGTTTGATCTGTCAAGATGATGATAAATCATCAGTGAGATGGAGTCACTCTGCTGTCAGTCTGCTAGCAGTTTGCAACTGAATTGGGTCAAGTTGGCAGTTACGTGGAATTTGTTTCCAATAATATGGCAATTAACTGAAATAAACTGTCAACCGTGCAGTCTGTTGCTGTGCACATACAAAGAAATTCACATTAACTACTTACATTCAGAGTCCAGATCTGAAGCAGATGGACGGGTCTAAAGCTACATATATCACACCAACAATAATCATTAATGAAGGACAAATAAAAGCAAATCAAAAAATTTAGCTACAATAAACACAGCTGCTGCAGCCAAAGTCAGGACACAAAGGAAATACCACCGGTGTGTGAGTCTAATTTGCAGAGCTGCACTGAGAGTTAAAAGGTGTCTTAAAAGTGCAGGTCATTCATAGGTGTACCAAGGCCCATAGAGCTTTGAAATACAGATTGGAGGCAGTCGTCCTCCACAGCATCAGTCCTACTGAAGAACTGGCCTTCTCCAATAACCAGCGTGACCTCTTAAGGAAGTAACTAGCAGCTCCTTCCTTAAAAGAAAATTCATACAGTGGGTGTCAGTGCTTGATTAATATAAAAAGATGATCATGTAACAGATTTATTAGACCACCACCTAATGTAAATGAACTTGTTATGCTTCTGTAATGGTTAATCCACCAGTTTGCACGCTGCTTTTCTAATCAAAATTATATTTTTAATGATAAAGTATAATTACTGAATTTCCTATTTACCAAAAAGCAGAAAAAATAGCACAGCACATTATTATTATTTTATTAAGATTCCAAATGACAGTAAATTACTTGCATTCCTTAACAGAAAAATTTGTTTTGGTGTGAATGTTATCCGTGATTAATTTCTGATTTCTAACAAGTTTTTAACATTGTAAGCAATTAGTGAAATTCATTTACTTTCTCTACATTTGATGAGTAGACATAGGTCTCGCTTCCTCTAACCACTTCCATACGTAGGAATGCAAATGGTAAAGAATCCATCTTTTTAAAACAGTGCAATCAAAGTAGCATTTGCTTTCAATGTATGATCTCTAGATGAAAGAAGAACTCCACATAGCATGTACTCACAAGAGTGCAGCCCAAGCTGGAGAAATCAGAGTTTGTTGGCTGACTGGAGGGCCTCTGTCTGTCGGCATATAAGCTGTATTATGAAGCACAACACATGCTGTGACTATCAGAGATGTTCAGTCTGAGGCTGTTCTGAGCCCACGAGGGCATCTGATGCAGGTTTTCACTATCCTAAACAAAGTTTTATCCTGGCCCTTATTTTACTCAGGTTCTTGCTTTGTATATACAGACGTTTCACCTCTGGATGCGCCATCAAGAAACTGACAAAGATTAGAAGTTCCCTTTACTTCTCTCATACATATGCAGGGGAAGCCAAAGGGTTTAGTCTGTCTTGGATAATTTCTGCCTTCCTAAAACATCCATCTACTTTCAAAGCACTGAGCGCTGAGTGTCAGTGTCAGCCACATGCTGCTAATCAAATACATTTGATTATCAGCAAGTGTGAACACCTCTATTGAACCAGAAGGTTGGTCAGTTTGCTGGTCTGAAGCATTCATGTGTGTGTTAACATGATGCTGCACTCTTTCTAAGAGTGGGCGTTCATGCAAATTCACCCCCAAGGTCAAAACATGCACTGCAAAATGTTTCAAAAAACCCAAGAGTTCTTCAGACCTCATTAGCATTTAAAATGTTAAAGTTCATAGCAGTACGACTGGATAAAGACTGAACAAATATGGCTTATTTGGAAGTGTTGCTCTTCTCTCTAAAAAGAACATGGTAGCACAGGAACAGGTCTGCAACACTACTAAACTTTGGAAATATGAGACCAAAGTGGAAATGTTTGGCCGTAATGCACAGCTCCACATTTGGTGAGTAAACAAACTCAGCATATCAGCAACTCATACCAACTGTTAAGCACGGTGGTGGAGGGTTAATGATTTTGGCTTGTTTTTCCAGGACCTGGGTACCTTGCAAGTCATTAAATTGACCATGAATTCCTCTGTGCATGATGTGAGGCCATCTGTTTGACAGCTCAAGCTTGGCTGAAATCATGCATTAGGACCCAAGCACAGTGACAAATCTCCAACACAATGGCTGAAAAAGAAAAGAATCGAGGTGGTGCAATGACCAAGTCAAAGTCCAGACCTCAACCTGATTGAAATGGTGTGGTAGGATCTTAATGAACTGAAGCAATGTTGCACAGAAGAGAGGCCCAAATTCCTCCACAACACAACTCATACAGAAATCAGTTACTTCCTTACTTCCTTTCATTACGTTACCTCATTGCTGCTAAAGGTGGTTCTACAAGCTTTTGAATAATGGGGTGTACTTAGTTTTTCACGGGACAGCATAGAGTCCTGAGAAAACGTTCATTTGCACAGGACTGCAGCTTCCAGGTCTAAAAAGCAGTGCAACAGCACAGTCTTACTAATGGCCAGCAGGAGGCGACACCTTTGATTGCAGAAAAAAAATCTAATTGCATAAAAGAAGTCATCAAGTTAGAGACCCTTTAATTAATACCTTAGTAAACACTTTCCTAAAGACTTTGTGGTCTCAGTCTCTTGTTGTGAGTATGATATAATTCATCATGATGTTCATTTAGCAAATTATGGTCCCATTTAGAGAAAAGAAGATGATAAAGCACATGTAATTTAGGCCCGGATTACCTTGTGAGGAGCACAGTGTCCTGGAACAAGAATTTGACAATCCTCGAAGAACGTGGCAGGGACTCAACACAGAGGGAAAATCACCGCAGACATCGGCCTCTCTGTGTGAGGATCTAAAAGTATTCTATGCTAGATTCGACACAGCGAGACCGGACAGTGTGCGCACCGTGGATGACGTGTCTGAGGAGGATGTGCAGAAGTGCTTCAGAAAGGTGTACGGATGCAAAGCTACTGGTCCGGACGGGATTCCCGGCCGTGTCCTCAAGTTATGCGGGGCTCAGCTGGCTGGAGTGTTTACACACATCTTCAACCTTTCCCTCTCTCTGTCTGTAGTCCCAGCCTGCTTCCAAACGGACACCATCGTCCCTGTACCCAAATCCTCCACCATCTCATCACTGAACGACTGGCGACCGGTAGCCCTGACCCCCATCGTGAGCAAATGCTTCGAGAGGCTGGTCAGGGACTTCATCTACTCTGCACTACCCGACTCACTGGACCCTCTACAATTCGCATACCGCCACAACAGGTCCACTGATGATGCCATAGCTCTGACACTACATACTCCCCTCTCGCACCTGGAGAAGAGAGACACATGTGAGAATGCTGTTTGTAGATTACAGCTCAGCATTCAATACCATCGTTCCCTCGAAGCTGGACAGGAAACTGAAGGATCTAGGATTGAGCAGCTCTCTCTGCAGCTGGATCCTTCACTTCCTGTCTGACAGCGAAGTGGTCAGACTGGGCAGCATCACCTCATCCCCCGTCATAATGAACACTGGTGCTCCACAGGGGTGTGTACTGCGCCCTCTCCTGTACTCACTCTACACATATGACTGCACGGCCACTA